>APFE030280699.1:25880-83923 GCA_000404065.3 Pinus taeda | reverse complement strand
AAAACAAAAACAAAAATAAAAACAAAAAAAACAAAACAAAACAAAACAAAAAAAACAAAACTATTTTTATATTGATATATGAAAACTAAGTATAACAAAATTGATATTAATAAATGAATGTTTGTAGTAATATATACATATAATTCTAGAAAAGAATTTTAATTAGGAATATTACCTTTTGAATGATTCTTTTTTGTTGTTGCAAGTCTGACAGGTCTCAATGACCATTGCTCTAGAAACGCTTCGTGTAGTTTAGATATAGCTTGGTTCTTGGAATCATTGGAATAATTTTTGTATTGTAAGTGGAAAATATGTCCATACCTTCATTCCACTATATCTCTCATAGTTTTGTAAAAAATTCCCCCCTTTTATTAACCTCCACCACTACTCCAGATGATCTAATTCATTTCATTTACGTGTTCTATAATTTATATTTTCTTATAATGACATTGATCTTTTCCTTCGTTGTTGCTTCACATAGAACATTAAACATATATGAATTAATAGGTTGTTTAAATCATGTTATCTAACATTCTTAAGTATATTATTAATGAAAATTCAAAAAAAAAACTCATATTGAATAGTATTTTTCATTCCCCTGATTCATCATTCTGTAATTTTTCTATCAGGCTTTTACGCTCTTCTACAATTAGATTAGAAATAATCTTAGCGAACTTCTTCATTTTGTGGCTCTGCATGACATACACTAACCAATACATATTTACAAATAGTTCAAACATATTAATTTTACAAAGAACTTGTATTTTCTGTTTTTTTGGTTGTGTTATCATTGTGTCGATTAGTAATTTTGTTACTTGACAATTTTCAGACATTTTTTTTATCAATATACAACCTGTACCATTCAATAAAAAATCCATTGAATATATTTTATACATAAATCAAATATTTTTTAGCCAAAAAGTGTTTTGGTAATCGGTTCAGTTGTTTGAATAAACACCTTAGTGCGTTTATTCTACTAAACACACTAGACATTTGATTGTTTGGCAATGACAAAAAAAATTATTTATTTTTAAATCATTTTAAATTATGAGAGTGTGATATGTAACGATAAAGTCACTATCATCACATTAAAAAACAAAAAATAAAAAAATACAAGCCACTTAACGATGTTATTTGGCAAATGTGAGCCACTGCGTTATATTACACCGGGTGCGCCAATAAACATAGGTCATTTTTTTAAAAAGGGAAGGGGCCAATAGGATTCAATGCGATATGTAACAATAAAAGCACTACCAACACCGATGCATTATATTACACAAGGCGCACTACGAAACAAACATCATTTTTTAAAATACGGACAAGGCTGACAGGGTTTGGATCTAATTCAATAAATGGTCCCCCTTCTTTACATGTTAAATTCGTTATATATAGTAAGTACACAAACACATTCAATCTAAAATGCCTAAAATCAAAATCCCTAATTTTGAAGTGGTAGAGAGAGTTAAATGCTAAGATGAAATTTTGCAGTCACATAAGCAAGAAGACGCAAGGGTTTACCATTTAAGGTAAGTATTGAACCTTTTTTTTTTCTTTCTAAATTTTAATTAAATTAAAATAAGAATAGAGATTGTAAAAAATTTACTAGTAAAATCCATAGTAAATTTGTTATTATGGATTTTAATTTTTGGGCGAGGGTTTTTAATTTTTGTTTTTCTTGAATTTTGAATAAATCTAACATAAATTGTAAAAAAAAAAATAACAGCAAAATTTAAAAATTTTGTTATGCAGGGTTTTGAGTGAATCACCATACCTTTCAAATTCTGATTTTTGCAGTCAAAATAATTTTTTGCTCCATGGTGCTCCCAAGTATGTTCTCTTACAAACAATCTCCTCTTAATCAACCTAACAAAATTGTAAAAAAAAATTGTAAAAGCATAATAAATTTAAAAATTTTTACTATGCAGGGTTTTGAGTGAATCACCGGTACCTCAAGTTTGATCTTCTAATAATTTGTTGTTCCAACTATTATGTTGTTGCAGATACTCCGGATTCCTCTTGCAATCTCTCCCTAAATTTTGGGAAAAATAATGAAATAATGAATAACTTATTACTATGTAAAAGGCTTTATGAAATTAGATTTCGAAAATTCAATTGTTGCTCATTTTTCAATTTGAAAAAATAACAAACTTGAGTTTGTTTATCATTTTTTTTAACATCGATGCATTAGATAGTAAAAAGCATCGATGCATTTACAAGTAACGTGCACCGGTTATGATAAATTATCATTGTGTTGAATTTTTTAAATCCACCAATATGATAGAATTCCTTCTTCTTTTTTAAATCCTGAAATGGTGCAATTAATATTTTAATGCAAAACTGCAGTTTTTATTTGAGTGCATTGGCGCGGTAATTGTTATAAGAGCACCAACATGATAGAATTATTTTTTATTTTTGAAATCCTGGAAACATGTGCAAATTGATGTTGTTTTTATTTAAACGCATCGGTGTTGTCTTGTTTACAAGAGCACCAATATGATAGATTTTTTCTTTTCTTTTCGAAGTCTCATAAATTAGTGTTGTTATTATTTTAATGCCCTAGTGTAGTTTTTATTTAAACATATCAGTGTCATTAATTTCAGAAGAGCACCAATATGATAGAATTCCTTTTTTTAATTCTCAAAATTTTGGAAATAAGTGCATCTTTATTTTGAAGGATCAGTGTGGTTTTTATTTAAACGCATCGGTGCATGTGGTTTTATAAGAGCATTGATATGATATAATTCTTATTTATTTTCAAAATCCAAGAAATCAATGTGGTTATTATGTTGACGCATCGGTGTATCTATTATTTAAACGCATCAGTGTTGTTAGTTTTGGTAAGAGCACCAATTGAATTTAAAAGTTATATTAAATTTTATTTTCACTTAAAATGGCATATTCATCTCAAATTATCCGTTAGGACGCATCCACATGAGTAATAGTAGTTCATAGGATACATTTTTTGCTTAAAGTTGCCTTATTCTTGAAAAATGGTTTGAAAACTATATTGAAATCTAGATTGTGGTTATATGGTTCTCCAAATTAATTTTAGGTATGTACACAAAATTTTATTTCTAGTTTTTCTCAAATGCAGGGAGAAAATTTCATAATATCAAATGGTCAATTCTTCAAATTTCAGTCCATTCCATATTGCTCAAAGTCCTTCTCAGAGTTCTCCCTCTCCATCTCCAATAAGTTCAAATTTTTATTTATATTTTGATTATCTAATTGAATTTATTTAATTTTATCCATGTCAATTTGAATAAAAATGTATCCAAATTTGCACGATCCTCATTCAGAATCAAATTTAGATGCAGAAAATATTCTGACATTTTAAAAACATCAAAAGTTATTATCAAGAACAATATATCGCAAGTAGTTGGTAGATGAAAATGGACAGTTGCTTCACCCTACCAATTGGAACATGACATCTTCTAGCTACAATCATGGATCAACGATGGTAATAATTGTTTAGTATAATGTAATTTCAACAAACCAATTGCATTAATTGTGCTTACTAATATCATTGATGTACTAATGTTCAATATATTTTGAAATTAGGATTCTAGTGATGATAAGAAACCCACCTACCATCTTCCAGTGCTCCCCACTACAACGTCAAATCAAGAGAAGGTTGCATTAAGAGCAAGACTCAGAGAGGAAGCATACAAAGAATGGTTGAATCAACCACCTATTCAATCCCCACTACATTGAGATTCACCAATTAGGAATGATTACAAAAATAGTAGTTCTTGATCACAAGTTGGTAATGGAGGCAACCAAATAGAGGTTGGCATGGATGATTACTTATAAGATACGACTGCCATGGATGCATTGTTGTTAGATGCATTAACGATGAGCTAGGGTATGATGCTCATATCACTGATACCTTACTTGAAAGCTTGAAATATGCTTCCACCACCCCTCTATTTGGACCTGGAGGCCATTCAAAGTCTACTTAGTTGGGGACAACAATGTTACTTTACAACTTGAAAATAAATTTTGGCATGTCGAATGCATGTTTCTCGACAATATTGAACTAATTGACCTCCTTGATGAATCAAGTCCTTTATATTTTGATAAATCTTGTCACACAATCAAAATTAGAAATAATCGATTTAATGAGCATTTAAATATTGACATTGTACATTTATATTTCCCACCAACTACAGGTTATTCAAAGATAAGGTTCTTCTAAGTCATAATGTCTTGTCGCGTAGCTGCGAAGCGACAAAGCAGTTGTTGAAAATGTTGAGTGTTGAGTACATATCATATTATGTATGTCCAAATGATTGTATTATATATAGAGGATAATATGAAAACAAAGGGATATGTCTGAAATGTGGGCATGACAAGTATTATAAATATACAGAAAAATGGGTAAATCACATGGTCCTCCTCATAAGATATTGAGGCACATGTCTATAATCCCAAGGATTCAAATGCTCTTTCATTGCAAATAATTAGCTATGTTGCATGGATGGAATTCCTCACATAGAAGTGAGTAAGGACTTATGTGGATCCTAATAGATTCAACGTGTCTTGTATATAATAATTCCACAAGTCTTGTAACAAAAGAGTAACATGGATGTAAATGTTGTGGACCTTCTTTGAAGGCTAGGTGGTCCGACCACCTACGAAAGGAAGTTTATGAATGCTCTAGGGTATTCCTCCCAGAGGAACACCCTTATAGAAGAGCAACATCTACTTTCAGATAAACCAAAGAGAACCCAAAGTCCTGCAATAATGACACCAACTAAATGGCTTAGAGCATATGAGAGAGAGAAGGAGAAGGATTTTTCATAAATGTTTGATTCAAATGGGGAGCCTATGTTCAAGGATCCAAAATTCTTCGACACCCATGTTGAGAAATTTCCCATTGGGATGAAAAAGAAATTTGCCTTTTATGAGCTCCCATATTGGGAGCACCTTAAGATTTCCCATTTACTAGATCCCATGCATATATTTAAAAAGGATTAATCTTCTTTATGGAGGCACATGTCATCGAAATAAAATGACAGGTTGGTTGTTAGGAGACATCTTATTTCTTCAAAAACTAAAAAGAAACATTGGCCAAGACAAGAAACTAGAGGAGAGGTTGGTCCCTCTTAGTCTTTAAAACAAGGTGATGTCCCATGGATTTTATAGAAATATGATATTTCTTTGGCAAAGGAAGTTATAATGGGTGTGAGGATACCTTCTTTATATGGGTCTTCACTATGACTTTGCTTCACTGTGGAAGACCAATTGTCGGGGTTGAAATCGCATGACCATTTGAACCTTCTAAGAGTATGTATGTCAAGAACATGATTTTATTATTTTTTATTATTTTTATGCAGTGGGATATTTTATAATTAATTTTTGTATAATGTACTAGTTACTTTGCAATGTCATTATCCTTGGCGCGTGCATGGGTGTGTGAACCATGACTTCCCCTAAGAGCTATGACGTGCCATAGCTAAATTATATGTATTTGTACGTTGGATCACATCAAAGGAGATTCATATGGCTAGCATTCCATGATGGTTTCAAGAGATAGTTGAGATTGTTTGTATGTTCGAGAAGGAACTTTCGACAAGTTTCATGAAATTGCAGGTTCATCTTTTAGTTCATCTAGTAGATGAGGTTGAATTAGTTGGGGTGGTTTCTTGTCATTGATGTTCTTATTAGAGAGGTAAATGAAGAAATTGAAAGGTTTTGTTCGACAAAGGGAAAAAACTAAGGGGTCTATGGCAGAGGGCTACGTATCGTATGAGTCTTTATATTATGCTAATGAATACATTAAGCAAATCGATAACACACCAGGTGTGGTGATTTGGGATGATGAAAGTGATGAAGGCAAAAGGGAAGGGGAGCTTCTCTAAATGAATGGAAAGAGGTGTATGATAAAGAGTAAGTGACTAATCATATGTCAAGTTCCTACATAGTAATAATTCACACCAAACTTCATATTAATGCATATTTTTATCTTCTACATACTCTATATTTTAGTCTGATTTCATCAATGAATTCAGAAATTGAAGCCATCAACAAATTCATTCTTTACAATACTGAAGCGACACAACCACGGGTCACATTGTACGAACAAAAGAGGACGAAATGGGATAGTGATGGGAAATAATTCAAATGATTGAATGGTAGAAGTATGCCTTATCCTGATCATTTAAAAGAAAATATGCCAATGTCATGCCCTGAAAGTTGGGTTGCTTATCAAGTTAGAGAGAAATATGATGCATCTGATTGTTACTCACGTGCTAAAGAGGATGCGCTAAACATAGGGATTGGGTGCAACAACTCAGTAATAATCTCTTTCTTTACATTTTTAACTTCATAATGCACCTTTAAATTGTAACGACTATATTTTATATTTTAATTATGTTCGGGTTTTAGACACATTATAGAATGATTGTCTTCAATTCTTTATAGGTGAATTTGTTCCCATCTATGTGGGCATAAGGACATCATTTTCGCATGGAGGATGTCGATGATGGATGCATGACACAAGAATGTGGAGTGGAAGTTTGCGATCAAAACCTAATACAGGGGATGCTAGGTTACGTCAGAAAGATGCAAGAGATCATTTAAGTGGACTTCTCTTTGTTCCAATGTGTTATTTTCAGGTGTAAGTGGTGGGACACATTTGATCGGAATAATGTAAAGGAAGATCACGATAATGGATTGATATCTATCAACTCCAGAAATATGTGGCATGAAGCTAAGGAGCCTTCTATTTTCCCCAAACACTGCAACCAAGTGTTTTTTTACCCATATGTGTTGGATAGGGATTGGTGGTTCATATTAAGACACAAGCCTAGATCAAAACATAATTTTGAGAATAATAATGTTATCATTATGTTGTGTTATTCAACAACACCCCATTTATTAATAGTAGTAGTTAATATTACATTAATAAATTGGGACCCTTTAAAAAAATCCTTCCAAAAATAAACTTAGCATTTAGGAATTTTTCTTATTTAATTTTGGAATAAAGCAAGATATCAATCAAACCCATTTTTTCAAAAGAACTACTAAATGATTGCCTTCCCGCATATCGCATGATTAAATATCATCAAAAACCTTGGTAACCCACCAAATCTAGTAAAAAACGATTAAAAGAGGACTCCACACTTTATACCTTGAAACTATCATATTTTTTTATATATATAAACTAGGTCCTAAAGCGTTTCTGGTCAAAACCGAGTCTCGCATCGCATATCGCTATTTATAAAGGGCCTGCCTTAAAAGGCTACCTCAAAACAAGAGAAATGTGAAATTGTGATGGCATCGTAACCTTTATTGCATCGCATTTCGAGCATTAAAAAGAGCACCGTGAACTTACCATCAGTTGATATTGTGAAATGCGATCAAGACCCAGACCCACTCCTTGGATACATTACGAACAAATTTTTAGGTCCACCACTTATTAAAAAGGTATTTACATAGAAAAACCTGACAAGTAGCTATGTTTTGAGGCAATAAATCAGTGGCTCGCATCTCGTAGAAATGTAAGGGAGGGTAAGAAAAGCGAAATGGCATAATGCGATATTGCGATCTGCGATATTACTACGCAAATTGCAAAATTGACATTATTTCAATTCAAAGGCTCACCACCCTAGAAGCTTTCTTCTCAACTTACGATGCAGACATTTATGAGTATCAAAGCTAAGAGATAACGAAGCATTACTGGGAATTTAGTAAGAGTTAACTACATTTATGTATGAAGAGCCATTTAACGTGATATGATATCTTCTCAATTGCGTTCAAATAAAACTCCTTTATTACCACCTTTTTCAAAGCTATCCACATTATTCCATTTCATTTTCATTGTTATCTTTGTATATCCGATAGATGTTGTTCTTCACTTTCAGAAAAAATCCACAGAGCAAATATTTGGGAGAGATGGTGAAGAAAGGCAAGGCAGTCGTGTCTGAGAAATCAGAAATGACTCCTCTATTTACAGTTACTACATGCAGTAGAGAGGGAGGAACCTCTACATGGGAAGCCATGTATAATATACTGGAAGAAGAGTAACCAAGGATTCTGGAAACGAAGGTCATAGTTGACAGTTGTGATTCCTCAAACGCCTCCATGTTTGAGACAACATGCTCATTTTTGCATCACATAGTTGCTCCTCCAAAGATAATCCCTTATACAGACGTGGTTAAATGGGTTATTGATGAAGCCGACATATCAGACAGAGAATTTAGGACCAGAATCCAAGAGGTTATGGGATCTTTCACGCCAGACAACCTGTGGCTTATGTACCACCTACCAGAGCCACAAGTCATCTACAACAAATAGTTCATCGAGAAGTTTTCCAAAGAGAACGAGGACCCATCAGATTGCATTTGGACCTGGTCAAATAATGAGGGCAAGATAAAAAGGACAAAAACGATATGTACTCTACTGGTTCTATCTCCCCCCCCCCTCATAGTTTTGCAGCGGCCATGCTATGTAGACTACTTGGCAAACCTGATAGCACTAAATTTTCCCTAGAATGGTTGCCATTGATAGATGCAACAGTAAACGCAACAATAATTAATTGGGCATAAATTTTGTCTGATAATTTACCAAGAGCAATAATGGAGTATAAAAGGAAAAGAAGTGTCGCTTCAAGGGTTTACCCTCCATTTTTTATGAGTGTTATGTAATGAATGCAATTTATTTTGGTTCAAAATTTCCTGTCATGGGATGGAAGTGGATTGTCCAAGATCCACTTCCCATTCACATATACCATAAAGACATATGTGAATCTCAGTTTCAACCACACTTTTACAAAATTTGTCATGGTGTCATGCTCCCTATTCACAAACAGCTTTACAACCAAGATGTCCCCAAGTTTTCCAAGGAAGCTGAGGTAGATATCCTCCCAATGGCCAGACGGTTTGGGGAGGAAACATTCACATATATCAGGGTATTTGGCAGCATTTCCTCCCCCCATGTCCTCCCATACTATGTTCTGGACAAATTGATGGCTAGAAAGATAGCCTATCAAACAGCTAGTGAGGGTGAGATCAGCAAAATATTAAAGGATTCAAATAAGGTCATTTGGCCTACATTCCCTTTACAATGTGGTGAATTTTCATTGCACGACCTGGGGCATGCATTCAAAGAAGTAGAGATCATGTTATCTCTGCAATTACCTAAATTCCCCAGAAGGCAATATGACCCAATTGGCACTGTCAAAGAATTTACCACTATGGTAAAAGTGAAAATATTCAGTCATGAGGAAGATTCATTTGATGACATATTTTTATAGAAGAACACGTTCACAGAGATGACGTATATGACACAATTACTATTTGACCGTGAAGATCTTGAAGCCTTTCACGAGTACAGAGAAAGGAGGCTATTGAAGGTCCCATGGACCAATTATTGATTGAACCAATAAGGGAGCCAAATCCCAGTGTAAGTCTAGAAGGAGATTCCAAAGAATCCCAAGAGAAGTCTACCAAGGATTCAGAGCAGTCAGAGAAACAATCACAAAATGGGAAAAGCAGAAGCAGAGAGTCAAAAAAAGATACAGCCCAATCTAAAGAAAATACAGTTGAGCAAACTTCAGCTAGCAAACAGGTTGAAATCCATTCCACCTCCACCCAGCCAATAAAATCCCTGGTGATTGATTTAGAGGAAGAATGGGAGAACTTTAATAAAACGATCCATACAGAGGAACAAATGCTAGAGTTGCAAACTCCACAACAGAAAACAACTCAATAAATTACAACAAAGGAGATTGTAAATACTCAAGAGGTAGAGCACATTCCTGTCACCCCCACCTCTGAAATTGTTTTGAGAATTGAGGAGATTCCCCCTTTATATGTGTTCTATAGCCCACAACACAAAGCAGTTGTTAAAAGACAAAGGAATAAAAGAAAATTAGATGTTATAGCTGCTACTACTCCAGATAATGAACCGATGGATATCATCTAGAAAGACTCACCCATCGACCCATCTGCCAACCTTACTAGATTGTCACAGTTTATAAGCGACTATCGACAAAGCAATAGAGGTGCAAATGTTGCTTAAGGAAAAAAGAAAATAAATTATGTCGCTTGAACAACAGTTGCAGCAAGAAAAATCCAACCAGCAAGTAGAAACACAGTTAGCTAAGCTTCAACAAGAGTTTGAGTAGATACAAATAAGACATCAAGCCAGCTTAGTAGAAAGAAGTTACAAGAAATAACTAATATGCATAAGGATGATCCAAAAATTGATCAGTTTATAACTAAAGTGCTTAGCCTTAATTCCCAGTTGATGCACCAAAAGGAACTATTATGCCATAAGATTTCGCAATGGAATTCTTATTGCGAAACAAGTGACAAATTGACGAGTCAAGACATTGAAATGAGACTTGAATATGATGAAATCTTGAAAAGAGTCTCTAACTTCATCACCTGCCAGAATTCAGAAGATGGGAGAAAGGTCGACTTACCTAAACCTGAGGAGCCACACAAAGAAATCTTATTTGCAAATTGGGATTCTCTGCTTAGAGAGGCAGAAAAGACAACAACAGACGCAGCAGCAGGAGTAAACATTGTTATCAAGAATATTAACGAAAATTTACATAGCGCCAACCTGGTGGCAGAGTCCATTCCAAGTTTTCTTCCTAATGTAAAACAGCTTGAACTACAGTGGAGGCAGGCAATGAAAGAAAAAGGAGAAGCAATTAGGCAAATGACCAGGTTAAACTGGGAAGCATATTGGCGATATTTAGTGAAACCTTACAGCCAGTGGATGACCCTGCAATACTTGACCACTTCTATGGAGAAAATGGTGCCAGCACTGACCAACGTCGTGTTCACTGGGTAGTTGAAAGCTGAAATCGACCAACCGACACAGCTCAAGCTCATGACAGACATTTGTGATCTAAACGATCAAATGCAGAACAAATAGTCACCATGTTCATTTCTATTTTTGTTTAATTTTGTTTAATTTGAGGAAGGTCGTTTAAACCTCCTCAACTATTTTTGTAATAATCTATTTTTAGTTTTATAGTTTAGTATTTAAACCCCTCGTGCATTTAGAGAGGGGTCCAGATATTTTATCAGAAACAATCTTCAAAATATGCACTTTTGTCCCTTTAAGGAAGTTCTGGTGAAATGAATGGAACATGATTTATTCTTATCTTATCTAGCATCTTCTACTGAAATTGCACTTTTATACTCTTAGATGGTGTTGGATTGATTGGAAGTAGATCAATATTGCTTAATCACATGAGCAAGACTTATTACAAATGGTACTTTTATCTCGTAATTTTGTTTTACTTATGTATTAAGCAATAATTTCTCTTCAAGTTGTTTATGTATGAAAGTTTGAATCTTTGTTATCATTTATTGCACTTTTGTGTGGTGATGGCCTATATTTTATGTTGAATATATGAATAATTTCTTATGTGATATATCTTTCACAATCGTTTCGGCTAACTATTTATCCCAAACGATTATTGTTAAACGATTTCATTACTAATTGCAATTGAATGATCTTTATTACCAATTGTTTTTGGACATTATTGTAGATTGCATATTTAAAATTTATTCCTGGGTATAGTCATAGTTAGATAGTGTCTATATTAGGATATATACATCTGATTATTAGTTTAGATTATATTACTTTTAGCTTAAATATTACTCTAGATATCACATATCATCCCATTAGCACTATCATAAATTTGGTTGGGAAACTGGTCCCACTATCACCAATCGGAGCCACCACACCAAACGAAAAAGGAACTGCCAACCAAGGGTTGGACCAGGTGGTTTTCCCCCATGTTGAAAGCAACGATTTTCGAGGCTTCAACACATTCCAAGCAAGGAAGACAATTAGGTTGATGACAAGGGAGAGTGATATGTACTTGTATTATTTCATCATTTATACTATTGTTGTATGTTTTTGTTTTCTTTATTTCACTAATTATATTGTTTTTAATTCGTCTAGTTGGCATTTTGTATAATTGGTAAGATTCACAAACATTTCTACACATTTTTTGCAGTGGAAACATTTTTACACTTAAGACTAAGTATTTCCAATTATGTAATTTATAGTTGAGAAAATAAAATTTTAACATATTTGTTTAATGTGTTTAAATATAATTTACAACAGACTTCTTCTATAAGCTTTGGATAGACATCAGGATGGATCAACAGATTGTAATTCTATGCACGAGTTATCAATTTATAACTATAGTTTATTAAGATATCACTCTAAATATACTCATATTATCTCCTTTATCAAATTTCAACGTAAGTATCAATCTAAAATAACTCACAAAGTGATAGAAAATGCAGAAGGAAAATCATATTTGTGTTATATATGTGTACAAAAAGGCCTACTACAACCATTGTGAAAGTTTTTCAATATAGTGAAATAATCTCCCTTAATTTCACTATGCAACATATCTCCATAAATATAAATGCAATTTAAAATATGGTGTACAATATAATAAGAATTCAAGGTGACGATCCTTCTCAATTAAGAAAATGAGAAGAATATAACCAAAATGAGAAAATAGGGAATTCGGAAACAACATTGAAGATTTATTCTAGATTTAGACATTTATTGAGTTATTAATTAGTTGACATGTTTTTTTTTTTCAAGTTTTTTTCAAAATCAATATAAATCATGTAGTGATAAATCTACGAGGACTTTAACAATGAAAAAATTATGTATTAATATGTAAGACTAAATTCTTGACATGAGAGGTAAAGTCATGTTTACTGTATTTAAATACCAGTTCTTGCAACATTGTGTAAACTAAAAGGAGGTCTTATGCATGTATAAAATGTTGATTACGTCTTTATAGGATAAACAAATGGGCTTACATGGATGCGTGAGAGGTTTTAATTTTTTTCTTCATAGATAATGGAAGAGTTTTGACTTTTCTTTTCAATGGTAATTATAAATAAAAGTTGAATTAATAAATATTTTATGGCTAAGAATTAAATGATAAATAACATGATGGTGAGTAAGAGGCATTTGTTTGACTTTCTAATAGACTTGGTGATGCATTCTTCTTTCCTATTTAGATTATGTAAAATAAATATCTATTTTTACGTGTTTATAAGTAAATTATTTAAAGTAGACATGTTTTATAATTGTAACCATGATGTAATATTAGCTAGGAGAAATGGGAAAATGTGAATTTTAGTGACTATCTCGTGATAAGTATGTGAAAAAATCACATTTTTTGAATTGTTCATTAAGAAATAATCGAATATATTATTTCTCAAAAAGGTAAATATAATATAGTATGATTTTTGTATTATTTCACTCATATGTGTTATTAAAAAAAGATAAATTTAAACCACAACAGCAAATAAAAAAAAACCAAATAGCACCAAAATGTTATATCTTTATTACTAGAAAAAAGTTCACTCGCCTTTAAGGAAGAACTTCCAATAGAGCAAATCCTCAACTATAGGTGAATTCACAACCCTTATTTCACATTTCTTGATCCTCATCTTTAGAGAGAAATTTCTAATTTAAATTGGTAAGAGTTGCTATAAATATTAAATTTAAATTGCTTGAAAAACTCGTAACTTTAGTGATAAATTAAATTTTATTAAAATCAATTTTTTTAAGTTATATAAATCTAAATTAATTATAAAAAATTTGACTAAAGTTTTTTAATATTAACAACAGATTTAATTTTATAAATCAGCTATCTTAACAACAGACCTACCAAGAGCCGAGAGGGATTGAATCTCATTATATGAAAATCTCTTTTTAGAATGCAAAACTTGAAAAAAGATGTACATGTCAAAAGATTTAATCTCTTTTAGTGATTCATAAATATGTGATTCAAATATATCTATAGTGGTTTTTCATCTCTATATATAGATCAACCATAGTGTAATTTTTCATTGTTTAAATTGTATTTTTGAATAATTAATTATTATTATTATTTTATATTAAAAATTGAATGAGTTACACATTTTCGTCTTATTAAGAACTAACTAAATTGTTTTATCTTTAATTATTTTTTCCTTGTGAGTACTGAAATATTTTACTAATTTAGTTAGAATAAATATGAATAAACTATCTATGAAATAGAAAAATATTTATCGTAATTTTACTAATTATAGTTTCAACCACACTAAACTTTGTAATTTATAAAAATATCTTTGCATTTTTTTAAAGTTGTTTTGCATGTAATTTCGTATATAAAATTTTGATATAACTTCACTAATACATAATCCATAATAAGAATTATTTCATAAAATAAACATCATGATGATAACCATCTCACAAACATAAACATCGTCTAATATACAACTCAAATTCGCTAATATCAACTAATTGTATACACCTCTAGCACATATAAATGTCATTAGCTAGCACACAAATCTAATAATCTAACAGGGCATCAATTGTGATCACATCTAAAACAACACAAGGATTATAATCTAACATCATCACCACACACATCCTTAAATATACATCTCATGTCAAATAACTGATATCACATACACATCTATCTGCAAGCACATTAAATGAACATATCTAACATGACCTAACAATATACACATCAACACCAACATATAAATTAAGTACATTAACATGAACAAAAAAAAGTGATATATATGTGTGTATGTGTGTGTGTGTGTGTGTGTGTGTGTGTGTGTGTGTGTGTGTGTCACTTTTATATATAAACAAGTCAAATAACTGCTATAAAATATATGATACAACAGACATAGTAGTGGTATCTTGGCCTGTAGCAGAAGATGTTGGATGTTAAGTACTGCCTCAACAATCGAACTATGAGGTGGAGGAGAAGGTGGTTGGCCTGCTCTCTCAATAGAAACATGAGGCACTGCAACGAGTATTAGGTGATCATCATGAGGAGAATGATGAGGAGGTGGAGTAATACCAGAATGATAACCGACACCCTTACCATGATCTGATGGGGTAGTACTACCAAAAGTATTACCACCCTCATCATCATGATCTAATGGGGTAGCACTGGGTGAAGACTAGTGATGTATTTGCTGCATTTCCATCCCTCCTCATTTCCAATAACCTACTAGTTCTAAGGATATGATGCATAAGACTCATCATATCACGCGGGTAGTCCCTGAAGAGCTCCATGAGCCTAGGGTTTACCCATATGTATCAAGCCCTCACAAACAGACTCCCTCCTCAACCAAAATCCTAGACATTTCATCATGGTACTCCATTTTGAATCAAACACCATCTCTACGCGCCCACAGGCCCACGCCCCTCTACATCTGAGGATATGCCTCACCCATCTATGCATCTTCTTCTGGTGGGGGAGGAGGAATGTCCGCAACAAAACTGTCGATGTCTACAAAATATGTAGTACACAACAATAATTAGACAATTTCATTAAACAAGTTAAAGAACGTGCTAGAATAAATTTTATTCTAATTAATTAAGACAATAAAATGAAACTAGATTAATTTACAAAAAACACCAATATTACCTCTATCATCTTCAGGCTCATCCATTGTAAAGAAGATGTTGGGACATTGTCTCCAATCCATCCTTACATACAAACACGACACCAAGACAAACATGTGGTCATCCTGTTATGCAACCAGTTCACAAAATAGAAGAAAAGATAGGTAAACAACTTCAAAATCAGCCTCTTCGAGTGGGAAACCTCCTTTACATTACACAAATGAACAATTCTTGGATAATTTAAATGACAAAACCTCCTTTCTATATATAGGAATCTAAGGGTTCACAATATAATCAAAGATGACATAACAATAATAATATAAGGGCACAACAATAACCATAGTGGGCTTCTATGGGGCACAATAATAAAAATGTGGGGACAACTGGGGCACGGCAATAACAATAAGGGGCTATAATGACAATAGTAATGGGGGAATCACTAGTATTATAAGGACCTAGCATGCCCCTCTCCTTCAAAAAGTGTTGTCCTCAATGCTTGAGTAGTTCTTGATGCTTTTGCATAAAATTCTCATCCTCCCATGTGGAATCTTTAGCAGGTAAGTTCTTCCACTTTATGAGATACTCTAAAATTGATCAATTCCGTAGTGATTGAGTTCTTGTTTTTGTGATTGCTTTAGGTTCCAATATGATTTTTCCTTCCTCATCAAGTTCTGGCAATATTGTTTGAACTGAGAGATTGTCACCTATAACCTTGTTTAAGCATAAAACATGGAAAATTGGGTGCACTCGGGAAGATGCAGGGAGCTCCAATTTGTATGCCATAGTACCAATATTTTGCAACACCTTGTATCGACCATAATACTTTGGTGATAATTTATTATCCTTCTTAGCTTGCTTGAGGGACATTTGTTTGTATGGTTTTAGTCATAGAAATACCTAGTCACCTACATCAAAACTTCTTTCGTTGGGATGTTGATATGCTTCTTGTTTCATTATATTTTGTACTAGAGTGAGGTTATCCTTTAAGAGTTGGAGAACCTGTTGTTGATGCTCAATGTGATCTTCCATTGCTTGAACCTTAGAATTTTCTCTTAAAGATCTAATGGATGGTGGATGATATCCATAAAGTGCCATAAATGGGGTCATTTTTGTTACATTATAGAAGGAAGTGTTATACCACCATTCAGGCAGAGGCAACCACTTGACCCATTGTGTTTGTTTATCAGATACAAAGCAACGAAGATATCCTTGCAAAGATTTGTTCACTATCTCAGTTTGCCCATCAGATTAAGGATGATAAGATAAACTATGAGCTAACTAAGTACCCAGACAAGAAAAATAATTCAGTCCAAAAATTTTCAGTGGAAAGGGGATCTCTGTCACTTACAATAATCTTTGGGTTTCCATGTAGCTTTTGAGTTGTTTCCATAAATGCAGTAGAAATTGTATTGGCTTTAAATGGATGAGATAATGCACAAAAGCGTGCATACTTGGTAAGTCTATCAACTACCACCACGATGACACTCTTTCCTTCGAACTTGGGTAAACCTGCGATAAAATCCATTAAACCTCCTCACAATGTTGACTTGGAATGGATAAAGGTTGTAACAGACCCAAGGTCTTAATTGTTTCAACTTTATTTTGTTGGAAAACCAAACATTCTGCCACAAACCTTTGAATATCATATTTAAGGCCATCCCAAAAAAACCCTTCTTAACCCTATGGTAAGTTTTCAGAAATTCTGAATGCCCTTCTAAGGGAGAGGTGCACAATTCCAAAAGAATCTTTTGTTTAAGTTGGGAATTCTTACAGAGGTATAAGAGATATTTGTACCATAACGAATCATATTTCCAGCTAAATGTATCAGATGTACTGGGATGTTGCTGCAACTATTGAATGTGCCCACACTTCTTCTTCATTCTTCCATTCATCCCTTGCTTCGTTTATCCAATCTGGTTGGATGATAGAGATGGCACAAAGCAATTCTTTCACATCATCATCCTTTCTTGAGAGTGCATCTGCAACAACATTTTTCTTCCCTTTTTTGTAGATGATTTCAAAGTCCTAACCCAACATCTTTGTGACCCATTTTTTCTGCTCTTCTGAAGATAATATTTGTTCTAAAAAGTATTTAAGATAATCATGATTTGTTTTTACCTTGAAGTGTCTTCCCATTAGGTAAGGTCGCCATTTCTTAAGTGCATGTAGTATTGTCAACATTTCCTTCTCATAAATAGCTTTCTGTGAATACTTTCCTTTGATTGGATGACTTTCAAAAGCATTGGGTCTTCCTTCTTGCATTAAAACAACGCCAATTTCATTTCCTGAGGCATCACATTCCACAATAAAGATTTTTGTGAAGTTTGTCGTAGCTAATACCAGTGCTTGGCACATTGCCTCTTTAAGATATTCAAAGGTCTTCTTTTCTTCTGGAGTCCAAGAAAATGCATCTCTCTTCAGTAATAATGTTAGAGGTGCCGCTATTTTCCCATAATTCTTAACAAACTTGCGATAATACCATGTCAACCTGAGAAATCTTCGCAAATGCTTTATGGATGTGGGGATTTTCCATTCCTTAATGGATTTAATTTTGCTATGGTCTACCTTAACACCTTTATGAGATACAATATGACCCAGATATTCCACCTCCTGTACTCCAAAGAAACATTTGGAGGTTTTTGCATATTATTGTTTCTCCTCTAATAGTTTGAGCACCCTATCAACATGTTGAACATGATCCTCCCAAGACTTGTTATAGATTAGTATATCATCAAAAAATACTAACACAAAATTTATAAGGAAGGGTTTGAAAATGGAATTCATCAAACCTTGAAATGTAGAAGGTGTATTAGTAAAGCCAAAAGGCATGACCAAAAATTCATAATGACGCTCATGAGTTCTAAATGTTGTTTTCAGAATGTCTTCAGTCTTCATTTTGATTTGATGATATCCTAAACGAAGATCGAACTTGGTGAAGTAAATTTCTCCATGTAATTCATCCAATAATTCATCAATGACATGAATGGGAAATTTATCTTTAATAGTGAGCTTGTTGAGCTCCCTATAATCCGGACACATGTGTCATACCAGCCTCTAGCATTTTTGCAACCATATGTTCAATTTCACTCTTTTGGGCATAGGGATATGTGTAAAGCCTGATGTTTGGAGGAACACTTCCTGGAATCAAATGAATAGCATGATCATGATCATGAATAGGTGAGAGGCCTTTGGGAGTCTCAAACACCTTGGAATGATCCTCCAAGACTTTTTGGAGATCTGTATAAATAGATGATTTCAATGTGGGAACTTCTAGTGAACACAATTGTGCAATTACATCCCATTGTTCTTTATTTAGAAGCTTTGTCATGCCGTTAGAGCTTATTATCTTTCTCGATTTCCCTATGATACCCCTTAATCAAATTCCTTTCCTTCCCAACAAAATTTAATGAAAATTTCTTGAAAATTAAAAGCTATCGTACCCAAATATTGTAGCCATTCGACTCGTAGTACAACATCATCACCACCCATTGGAATATAAAGCATAGGACTATTCAATACATATTCTCCCATGGATTGCTTGATATTATGGCACTTTCCAGAGAAATTTACAGTTCCTCCATTTGCAACCATCACTTGACACTTTGTTGCTGGATATATGAAGCAATTCAATTCCCTGGCTATCTTACAATGAATAAAATTATGGGTACTACCCGAATCAATCAACATTATTACCTTTTTCTTATTGATGTGTCCTTCTATCTTGAAAGTTCGAGGACTAGTATTTCATGCCAATACATTACAAGATGTGGTTGGATTCATTTCTTATTTCTCTAGGGTTGATTCCTGATGTATATACTCTTCTTTTGATGTTTCTTGTTCCTTTTATTCCTCCACTTCACAATCTATATAAAATAATTTCTTCCTAGCACACTTATGACCTTTAGTGTATTTGCTATCACAACTGTAACAAAACCCCTTTGCTCATTTTTCTTCCAATTGTTGTGGTGTCAACCTTGTAGGTTGTGGAAGGCTAGGGGTAGCAATGCTTCCATCTTTATAGTTATGAGTGGTAGGCTTCCTTGTTGACATAATTTTTCTTTCAATTTTTCTTTCCAACCTGGATGCCTTCTCCAATGAATCAGGTTCCCAAAGGCGAACCTCATGTTGGATGTTATCCTTTAAAGTCCCTATGAACACATCAATCATATGCTCCTCTGGAATGTCATTTACCCTTATATATTCAATTTTTGAAAGTCCTCAATGTGCTCCACCATTGAACCCTTTTGTTTGAGATTTATCAATTGGGTAAAGAAGGTGTTGCTCTTTGTATCATCATACTGTGTTATCATTTCATCCATAAAAATTGACCAAGTTACAATTTGTCTGCGACATCAAAGCCATCAATACAATACAAATTGATTGGGTTCCAAATATAAAGTTACAATGCGTACCTTTTGTGTGTTTTGCACATTATGGAGATTGAACTATTGTTCCATCTATAGTATCTATGTTATGGGTTCCTTGCCATCAAAATTCCTCATATCGATCTTTGGAACATGGTGGGTCTTTGTTCCAAATTTAGAGTCTATGAAATTATGATTAACATTTCTTTTGTTCTCATCATGAGTTTCCTCTACTACCTTTTTCCCATTAGGAAATCTTTCTTGTAGCAACTTTGTAAAACCTTCCACATCTTTCTTCAAATCTTCAATGTTGTCCCTCTTCAAATCATGATCAACCTTTTTTTTTTCTCATTATGAGTTTTCTCTACTACCTTTTCATCATTAGGAAGCCTTTCTTGTAGCAACTTTGTCAAACCTTCCTTCCAACTGTCAATGTCTTTCTTCCAATCTTCAATGTTGTCTTTAAAACCATACATCTTAGCTTTTGTTACTTTTTGTGATAGAGAAATTTGTTGCACTTGGTCTCATAATTTTGATATATCATGTTGTATTTATTCCTCTTCTTCATGTGTCATAGTAGAGCTTTTGGGTTGCTTACTAGGTGTTGCTATTTTCTTTCTTTGAGGCATCAACTAATGATAATTTACGTCACTATTCCCTTTTAATCACTTCAAACTAAGTTTTCAAACAAGACTTATGAAAAAAATAAAAAGACTACACACTTTGTTTTTTTCTTTTTGTAGGAGCTTGATATTGAATCTGATGTATCTCTGAAATTTCGGATCTCAAAGGTCTGAAATTGCAAAAAATGGTAGCCCTCTGCGTCCTCTTTCCACCACCACCATTTTGATTGAATTTTCTCCAAGAAAGAGTTATACCCAATCTCCCAAGATGACCTGATTATCCACTTTTTCAGTAAAGTGAACTTGCATGAAGTGCCACGTGTCACTGTTTCAACCTTCAGACCTAAAAACGATACACAAAAAATTATAGTTCGTCCTCTTTCTATAACTTCTTACGAAAGTTCAATTTGATGCTTAAAGAGAAAGTTATGACGATTTTTCCAAGGTCACATGTTTGGGATATAATTCAGGATCCTACAAAAACCTTAAATTTCTTGGACCGTATTTCCGAAAATACAGAGAAACAAGATTTGAAGTTGGGCTTGAGGTTCACCAATATTTCGGCTCAAATGGGTTTCAGAGTCTGAATCTTCGTAGAAAAAAATTATAGCGAAAATTCCACGATTACATGTTTGAGATGAAATTCTAGATCTTACAAAAACCCTAACTTCCTCAGATTATATCTCCGAGAATATAGTGAGATGAAATCTGAAATTTGGACTCGAGGTTCAGAATGGTTTCGGATCAAATGGGTTTTTTTTGCTTCTGAAACTTCGTAAAGAAAAATTTATATTTAAAATGCCATGATGACCTGTTTGGAGTAGCGAAACCCTAGAATCCAAAGCTTGGTTACCAAATGTTATGCAACCAGTTCATAAAATAGAAGAAAATATAGGTAAATGAATTCAAAATCAGCCTTTTCGAGGGGGAAACCTCCTTTACATTACACAAATGAACAATTCTTGGATGATTCAAATGACAAAACCTCCTTTCTATATATAGGAGTCTAACAGGTCACAATATAATCAAAGTCAACATAACAATAATAATATAAGGGCACAGCAATAACCGTAGTGGGCTTCTATGGGGCACAATAATAAGAATTTGGGGACAACTGGGGCACAACAATAACAATAAGGGGCTACAATGACAATAGTAATGGGGGAATCACTATTATTATAGGGACATGACACATCCTCACTAGTTAGAAGCCCTAGTGCCTCAGTGGAAATCTTGGCTGGATACTCCAGCAGTCCCCTCTTGGGCATCATCTTTCCCCACATGCGCATTAGCACTTCAGTCATCGTCCTAGGAGGGAGACGTTCAAAAGTAGGCCTTGTCTTCGGAAATCTCTCAAAAAATAAACAAAAAAACTCTGAAGCAAAAGGGAATTTCCTCCTCCCATGTATCATAACACAACATCCATCTAAAGCCCTACAAAACTACCACAAAAAAATGGCATACCATCTGATACATCATGGAGCCTGCACCAAAGAATTAACATAAAACAAAAGAAGGCAACTAATGTGCTTCCCATCACTAGTATAGAGTGCAATGGTACTCACTAATAGTGAGAGGCACCTAACCTCCTGTGCACCAAAAGAAGCAATCCATAGTTGTCCACCAGAAACTTGAAAATTTGTTAGATGCACCACATGAGCCTCAACATATATCTGAGAGTAGACAAGTTGAATCTTTGTTGTAAGAAAATGGGGGAAATCAGGAAACTGGGGAAAATCCTCCCCTCTCTTGGATAAGCCAGTGATAAAATATATGTCCTCCTAAGAGGGCCTATACCATGTGTAAGGACTGACATGGAAAGATTTTTGTTAGATATCCCACCGACGGATTAGTTGTGCCAACAAGCCAGAGTGCACCTTCAAAGATGTAACCTCCTTACAGTACTTAAGAAGACCTACATTCCTCAGGATCACTTAGGTCACTACGCTAATAGAGTGAGGGTATAAATCTCTCTCCCTCTCTCATGCCTCCCATGGTCAAGCCACATTGTCTTGGTCCGCCATTTGCTCCTGCTTTTGCAGATGCTCCCTCTGTTGACATCTTTGCTACATGATTGACATATAAAATACATGAACCTCATACATAAAACATTTTTTCTATTAAATGAAAAATGTAGTTATAAATATGGACATAAGACTTTCAATTAAAAAAAAAATCATTCCTAATGTGCCCAAAAAACAATAATGCATTGGAAATGGTGCGCCATCAAACAAGAAAGCACCTGAAACGGTGTGTACATATATATGACATGTCACTTTTGGTTCGCGTACATATAAAAAAATTGGTTATTTTTTATTTTCAATGCGGTGCGTCGAGACAACATTACGCATCGGTGCGTACATATAACCTTTTCACACTGAAACATAACATTAAGGTTATCGAATGCACTGAGTTATATTGTTTTAATATTATGTGTGTGGTGTGTTTGGTAAATATGAATGCACCAAGAGTAACTTAAAATCGTATGCACCGACATACAAATTATAGCTTTTCCCAATGCATTTTAATTTACTAAACACGTTGATAACATTGCGTGCATTAATTTCATGCACCAAAGTGCGGTGAACCTTGTAAATACAAGGTGCACCACTACCGGTGCGAGCTGAACCTGTCGAACGCACTGTGTAGGAAATTTTCTCTTCCTTTTTTTAAACAATGGATTCTTGGACCTAATTTGCAATTCTAACTCGCTAAAAAAAGAAATTAGAGAGAAACATAGACATTACCTCGACGTTTTCTCGTCAAGGAGGCATATTTGAGCAGTAAATAAAAAAATCAAATTTCACCACCATTTGAGAAAATTCGAAAGCTACGCATATAGCACAGGACAGAAGGATGGTAATCAAGAGAATCATCGACAGCAAGGCGCTTGAGTGAGGCAAGAGTAGCACTAGTTCTTCAGAGCTATACAACACTACAAATGGAAAAGAAATGAAATTTACAGCCAATAGGTTTTCTTATTTAACCTTGCTTTGATGTGTTATTGTAACAACAACATTGCGTACTATTTCCAAGCACACTGCATTTTTTTTAAACTAAAAGCCTATAGCGGTGCTCTTGGTAAGTACACACAGGGGCGTTTAAATACATGAACAACATCGATGCATCAGGGCATATAGCACTAAAATGGTGAAAAGAATTCTAGAACCGACATTTTTTAAATTTAACCTTTGTCTAATGCTAATGAGTATTATAAGCACAGGTGCCTTGGTAGTTACTCATCGGGGTGTTTTCATACACGAACATCATCGGTGCTTCGTGGGAATATAACACTGAAATGGTGAAAAAAAATTATGACCAACATTTTTTAAATTTAACCTTTATCTATTGTTATCAAGTAATGTAAGCACCAGTGCATCATATATATGTGGTGCACGATTGTTTTTATTGTATAAAAAATAATGCTTCGATGGTGCATCATTCTCTATTAAGCATCAGGGCTTTTAGTTCAATTAGTGACACCAATGTGTATAATATAATAAGCGCACCATTATTTTGAAGTTAAAAACTCCACAACGGTGCATTATATTATGTATGCACTAGGGCATTAGTGTACTTGTTTAGCATCAGGTCATCATCAGAGTATAGCATTGGATTAGGAAAAATGAATTTTGCAATTGACATTTTTGAAAATTCAACCCTTTTCCAGTGTTATTGAGTAGTATATGCACAGATGCGCTAAGTGTACTTAACGCACCATTATTTTTTTATCCCTATACAAAATAACTCTGCCATGGTACACCATGTCTATTAGGCACTAGTGCATGTATGTATAGTAACGCATCGGTGTGTTAGTGTGTTAGAGACACACCATTAAAAAACATTTGCTAAAACATCTTCTCCCCCAACTCCACTAGTGACCTGATCTTGGTGGATATTGGTGGTCACCCGCCTATTCCACTTGGACCCCCACCATTGTTTCTTTCAATTTTCCAATTTCCTTATTTGTAGCACAATTTACTACTTTTGGCAGATTTCCGAGTCCTGAACTTCCAGAGCCGTTTTGAGGCCCTAAACAATGTTTTTGGGAAAACCAAGAGAAACATGGGTAATTAACCAATGTTTCTCACTCAAAAGTTGTAGTCCTTGGATAGATCTTTCTAGTGAGGTATTATGCACGTCAAACAGAGATCGTATGCCAAAGTTACGACCCTAGGAAGTTGATGTATCAATTTACCCAAAAAAGGCCCATAGTTTGGCGCTTCATCTCCTAGGGTTAGGTTTTTGGATGTTTAGGGTTTTCCATTGTTTATCAACAATCAATAGGCCTTTGAGCCTCATTGTAACACAATTCAGAGGCATGTAGCTGCCACATCTCTTCTTAGATATAAGCTACCATTGTCTGAGCTAGTCTTATTTCCATTATGTTTGTAAGCATATTTCAGTATTTGATAGTAATGAAATGAAGTGTTAGCTATATTGCATCTTTATATTTATGGTTATATCTGTAATTTTTTGCGTTCTTGTTTAAGATCGGATCATGACCTCTACTACAAACATATTTTTGGGCAATTTTTATAGGAGCTTTTAGAAAAACCTCCACTAGAGGGTCTTTTCCTTGTAGTGATGTTATCTGCATTTAGTAAGACTAGACTCTCATCTTATATGCATAAGAAAAATTTTAAAATATAAAATAAACCTGAGAAGTTAAGTGTGATAGTAATCACTTAACATCTCTTTCTTTCCTTTTTTTCTTTGGACCTTCTTCCATCTCCCTTAGTGGGGGTAAACTATAACCATTTCCAAATCGCTCAGGATTATCTCTGGTGGGTGTTCATTCTCTCAATATGAACTTTTCGAAACATGAACTTTATTTGTACCCACCATCCCGACCTTTTTGTGCACCACAATTTTATGTTGTTTTGGTTCATGGATCGCTTCTAATTTTGCACCATTTTGCTTATGGGTTGCATTTCCAACATGTATTTGAGTACTCCCTTCTTCTAATTTTGCACCATTTTGCTTATGGGTTGCATTTCCAACATGTATTTGAGTACTCCCTTCTTCTTCTGTGAGGTAGGGATCAAAAGGTTGTCATCCTTTTGTTTTATGATCCTGCCCTTTTTATTTTTTGGGTGCTTTTTTTCCTTAGGACATGTGTCCTACAAGTGTCATGTTTGGTAGCATGAGCAACCTCTGAATATCATATTCTCATAATCCAAAATTTGGATCCACTAAAAGGTTTTATGTTTCAACTGGATATGGTCAGGTAGACCCATTCTTAGGTCTATTTATGAACAAATTCTAGCGAAGATAAATAACCCTTTCTCCATTCTTTCAACATTCTTCATTTTAAATGACCCCAAAGTGTTCCCAATATCCCTGAGAACCTTGTGATTCCAGAAAGGAAGGGGAATATTTGGCAGTCGCACCCACATTGGCATATCTGAGACACCATTGTTTTGGAATCAAAATATAGGAACTAAGGGGTGATGAAAATCCATGTTCTTCCCCAAAATCAAGGTCCTTCTCCAAATACTCTCTCTAGATCTTCTTGAGTATCAAACTGAACAACGAAAAAACCTTTTGAGCATAGGTATATGTTGAAGTTGTTGGTTTAGGTTGTAAAAACACAATGACGCAAAGTATATGACCAAACCCAAAGTCCATTGAATTTGCAAATCACTACCCTGGATTGAAGAGCGGAACAAGGGGATTTACCTCTATTAGGTTTATGTCCAGCATGGGCGCTTGTTGTAGTTATTCGACAATGTAAGGTCCTAGAATATATTGTGTAATGGGTTAGAACCCTTGACCCACGTCACATCCTTATAAGAGACTGAACCTCCTATTTTCTTGGATCTTGAAGCACCCCCTCCCAACCTCAAAATCAAGAAAATGGTGGAATCTCTTGAAATTTTATAGCTGAGATATGTTGAAAAATGTGTAATTAGGTTTGGTTTTCATAAATATAAAATGTACTTTTGATTATATATTTTGTAAAATGAAAGAAAAAGTATTGTTGTTTTTTTGATGCATGGGTTTCATGCCCAATGTCTTTTATTTTAAAGGTCAAGCACCCATTGAGTGCTTCTAGGGTTTGTCTTAGGTCAAGAAGTCAAAAGAACCATTGTCATATAAGGAAAACCCCATCAGGTGCATTGTAACTTGTAAAAAGATTTTTTTTTTTTTTGTATTTAGAAGTCTTAAAATAACCTCCAAGACCAAGTCAACTTTCCAACTAAGAAGTATCTAAAATGAGGCACTTCATCCACCTTGGAAGCCTATATATAGGAGAGAAATTGACCTCCTACATACACAATTCATTCTCTCATCAAGCAAGATAAGGAGAAGAAGAAAAAGGCTAGTGAAGGAAGAAGAAGGATGAAGATCAAGTGATCGGGTTATTTCTCTCTTTCTCATCACACTTGTGAAGGAAGGAGACTACGATTTTTGTTCTTGGGTTAGGGTTTTTTTTTTATGGATTAAACTTGGAGAAAGTCCAGAAAGAAGGTTGAATGAAGGCTCATTAGGTCATCCTCAAACCCTAAAAGAAGGAGAGAATCAAGTGAAGGTCTCAAGAATCCATGGAGGCCCTAAATTAGTTCACACGTGTGGAATCAGTTGTTGTTGGAAGGGTCAAAAATTTTAGACTTGCAATAGAGGTCAAAATTCTGTAGCTGGGGGTTGAAGTTGTGTTGTTGGAAGAGATTTGACTAAGTTTGACTTGGACAAAGGAAGCACATCATCAATAAGGTCGAACTTGGTCTTGGAAGGGTATTGGTATTGGTCTAGATGCCTTGGAATTCGTCAATTGAAGAATCTATAAGAAGAGAAGAGATTTGTGGGTTTTCCTCTCAAGTGGAGAGGTTTTGGCCCTGGCTTGCAACCTATATCATGTGTCCTTATGTATTGTTGATCGTCTTGTTTTGGTAGTTATTTGATGATAAGAATAACATAATAATATAAGAAGAAGTTAATAAGTAAGAAACATAAAAATACATCACAAGTAGTTATCAAGTATAAGAGAAATCATCCTAACTATTGCCCTATATATTTTCAACATGGTATCATAGCTATGGTTGGCTAAGGGCATGATGAAGGTCACTACATCCTTGAAGAAGTGTTCTATGGTAGCATGTCATCTCAAGAAAGCTATCAAGTCATTATGGAATCTCCTACTATCCACCAAGATGAGTATGACCAAGACTTCTATGAAAAACGAAGGCTTATTATCAACACTTACTAGCACATTTGAAGATGAGAATATTTAAGTAATCGACAGTGGAGCATCAAGACATATGACAGGTAAGCATAAGAAACTAAAGACCTTATCAAGAGGACGATACTCTTACTCTATTGAGCTTGGTGACAAGAAGAACTATCATGTAAGAGGAATTGGATCAACCTCGCTGGAACTAGAAAAACGAGGAAGTATTCATCTCAACAACATTCTATTTACTCTGGTTTGCAAAAGAATCTACTTTCTATTTCATGTCTAGAAGATAAGGGAGATAGAGTCGATTCTAAAGATGGAAAGGTTGTAGTATGGGGTAAAAACTCTAGCATTGAAAATGTAAAGATGATTAGGATTCGTGAAGGAAGACTCTACACATTACTAACTCCTCTTTCTCTCAAGTTTTGGTTCACATTGAAGTAAGCCCATGTGAAATTTGGCATAGAAGGTTTGGTCATCTTCACTACAAAATCTTACCAACTCTAAATTCAATGGTGAATGGCATTGCTGAACTCAAGGAGGATCATGAAGGAGTGTGCAAGGGATGTGCATTAGGAAAAAAATGTTAAGAGACCATTTGGAAGCAGTGCTTCAAGGTCAAAATAAATTATGTATCTCATTCATTCTGATGTGTGTGATCCTATGTCAACAAGGTCTCTTGGAGGTCACCTATATTATGTGACATTCATTGATGACCATTTAAGGGAAACTTGGGTTTATTTGTTGAAATCCAAGGATGAAGTATTCATCAAATTTCAAGAATTCAAAGCTAAAGTGGAGAACCTTATAGAAAGAAGAATAAAGATTCTAAGGTTTGATAATGGAGGAGAATATACTACAAAGGAAATCATAACTTTCTGTAAGGAATCTGGGATTAAGATGGAGTTGATAGTCCCATAAAATCTTGAACAAAATGGAGTTGCAGAACGAAATAATTGATCTATTGAAGAAAGTGTAAGAGCCATGTTACATGATCAAGATTTCCAATTTTTTTGTGGGGTGAGGCAACAAATATTGTTCTATATATTCAAAATTGAAGTCCTCACAGATCACTAGATAACATGACTCCTGAAGAATCATTCACTGGGAAGAAACCAAGCATGGACCATATCTGAATATTTGGTTTTCCTTTCTATATTCACATATCAAAGAATAAAAGAAATAAGTTGGATCCTACAAGCATTAAGGGGACATTTGTTGGCTATAGTAATACTTCAAAGGCATATAGGATCTACATAAAGGAATGACATCGAATAGAAGTTAGTTGAGAGGTGATATTTGATGAAAGTATTGCATTTAATAAATCAAAATACCTCCATATGGACTTCGATGACGAATAATTTCTTATATTTGAAGAGGAATGTACCGGGGAGGAAGAAGATTCAAATCATGAAAATGAAGGTCCCAGTGAACCCGTGCAACTTGTGGTCATCCTTGAAAGTAGAAAGAGACCTAATTGGTTGAAATATAATCTTTTAGATGTAAAGGGATATGGAGCAGCCAAATGCACATCTAGGAAAAGTAAGAAGCCCAAAAAATATTCTGGGTATGCAGCTTATATTACGAAGCTAATAGAAGCAGAACCATCCACCTTTGAAGAGTTTGTCAAACATAAAGAATGGAAAGATGCCATGAATAATGAGTATCAATCAAAAATGTAGTTTAGGGGATCGTACCTAGCTCTGGAGACAAATTTGTGGTAACTTCTAAGTGGCTCTATAAGATTAAACATGCAACAGATGGAAGCATTGATAAATACAAGGCAATATTTGTGGCTAGGGGCTTCTCTCAACAGGAAGGCGTCAATTAAGAAGATGCATTTGTACCTACAATGGGGTACACAACTACATGCTTACTGGTCTCTTTGGAAGCATCAATGGGATGGAACATCCATCAAATGAATGTCAATATGGAATTCATGAATGATACTCTCAATGAAGAAGTCTATATAGAGCAACCCTTGGGATTTGAAGTCAACGATAGAGAGATTTATGTTTGCAAGTTGAATAAGGCATTGTATGGCCTTAAGCAAAGCATGTATGCAAGAATGGATGCATAGCTATAAAGATTGGGCTTATCAAAAAATTTTGTTAATCTAAATCTCTATATTAATATTATGAAGGATGAGTCTATGATCATTCTTCTCTATGTGGATGATCTTCTCATGACAGGTGTGGAAGGTCATATTCAAGAGTGCAAGAAGAAACTGGCAACAAAATTTGACATGAAGGATCTAGGGTTGATGCACTACTACTTTGGGACTGGAAGTTTGGCAGTGACATGATGAGATTTATCTAGGTCAAGGAAAGTATGTGATTGATATGTTGAACAATTCTGACATGATGGATTGCAAACTTACGACAACTCCCATGATTGCAAACTTGAATAAGGTAAGAAGTTCTGAATCGAGCCTAGTGGATCCAATCAAGTATAGAAAATTGATTGGCTCACTGATGTACTTAGTAAATACTCGACCAAGCATTTGTTTTGCAGTGAATGTTATTAGTTAGTTCCAGGTAGAGCCCGAGCATGATCATTTGATAAAATCCAAGAATGTAGTGAGATATCTGCAAGGAACAATCCGCTACTACCTAAAGTATGATAAGAGGAATGATGTCCACTTGATTGGATACATAGATTCTGACTGGGGAGGCAGTGAACAGGTTGGAAGAAGCACTACTAGAGGATGTTTTAGTTTGGGATCCTCCATGATCTCCTGCATGAGAAAAAAGCAAGAATCATTTGCTTTGAGTAGTGTTGAGGTTGAATATATTGCAACCTATGAAGTAAGAAAATAAGTTGTCTGGTTGAGCAAGTTGTTATTAGACCTATTTGAAGGGCCAATGGACCCTACGGTGAAACATTGTGATAATTCCAACTGTATAAGGTTGTCTAAAGACCCAATGTTTCATGGGATGGTGTGTTGCATCTATGGTATATCTTCATTGATGAACATGTCGCTGACATCTTGAAAACATATCTTCCTAACAAGAAGCTTTTTCATTTGAGAGATAAGCTTGGATTGGTTAACATATCCTCCCTTGTCGAGAGGGAGATATAAACACATCATTCTTGTCTTCACTTAGGGAAGAAATAATGGAGGATTGGGTAAGCGTGTGGCATTCAATACTCTTTGAGGATGAGGTAGAGCATCCAAGATAAGAGTAGTCATAGAGGAATGATATTCTCTGGGGATTGGGAATCTAAGCTAATAATATTCTTGGAAGGACATGCCCTGTGAACACTCGAGTGGGGTATGTTCCTTGAGAGACAATGATGATGGTGTCTATCAGTCATTGGTCTTGCTAACATTCTGCTCTAATCTTGTGAAGATATAGAGTTGTTAGTCAAGGCCTTCCTATGGGAAAACATTGTGACAATGTTGGGTGTTATGATGCTAAACATATGGCTTACCAATATGACTCTTATTATGAGATCTCTACATATTGAGAATGTCCATATACCATTTATGAATCCCTAGTTAACAGGGAGTGTTGAAAAATGTGTAACTAGGTTCGCTCTTCATACAAATGGAATGTATTTTTTATTCTTGTATATTGTAAAATGAAAGAAACTAATTATTGTTGTTTTGATGTTTGAGTTTCATGCTCAAGGTCTTTTATTTTAAAGGTCAATCATCCATTGGGTGATTCTAAGGTTTTTCCTAGGTCAAGAAGGCAAAAGAGTCATTGTCATAGAAGGAAGACCCTATTACGTCACTATAATACTAGTGTATTCCCATTATTTTTATTGATGTGCCCATGTATCCCCCATGTTTTTATTGTTGTACCCCATAGAAGCCCACTATTATTATTGTTGTGCCCTTACATTATTATTGTTATGTTGGCTCTTATTAGACTCCTATATATACCAAGGAGGTCTTATCATTTGTATCATCCAAGAATTTTTCATTTATTTAATGTAAATGAGGTTTCCCCTTCGAAGAGGATACATTTTAAGTCGTTGATGTATCTTTTCTACTATCTTGGGAGCTGGTTGCATAACATTTGGTATCAGAGTTTTGGATTCTAGGGTTTCGCTTCTTCAAACAGGTCATCTTGGAATTTTTGCTATAACTTTCTTTATACAAGGCTTAAAAATATGAAATTGAAACCACATATATCTAAAATGTTGGTGAACGTTTTGTACAAATTTCATATCTTGGTTTGTTATATTTTTTGAGATATGATCTGAGGAAGTTATGGTTTTTGCAGGCTCCAGAATTAAATCTCAAACAAGTGACCTAGGGGAAGTCATCATAACTTTCTCTCTAAGCATCGGATTTGAATTTAGTAAAAAGTGGTTGAAATCAAACTAAATGTAGTTTTTCATGTATCATTTTCAACACCAAAGGTCGAAACAGTGACATGTAGCACTCCGTACAATTTAACTCTACTAAACTAGTTGATAATCAGGTCATCGTGGGAGATTAGGCCTTACTCTTTATTGAATAATCCAATCTAGGTATGACTTGTGGGGTTGGAAATAAGACTCAAAGGGATACAATAAGATGAAAGTTAAAACCTTGTAGATCTAAAATTATAGAGATACGACAGTCTCAATATCGAGCTCGAAAAAAACAAGAAAAAGGTGTATATATATTTTATTTTATATTTTAATTTTGCATAAATTTTGTTTGAAAAATCAGTTTGAGGTGATTCAAAGGGCATAGAGAAGCATAGATATCATTGTTTTATTCCAAAATTCCTCGAAACAAAAAAATGGACACACATAGTAAGCAACCAGAAATATCTTCTGTGACGCATGAAGAATAGGAAGAAATGCAGCATGATATATCAAAAATTATGAGACCAAGTATAGCTAATTTCACTCTCACAAAGAGTAACAAAAAATGAATTGGAAGAAATGATGAATTTTAAGATGGATGGTTTAAAAGGGAACATGGATGATTTAGAATATAAAAAAAAATGGACATGGAAGGCTTGAAGCATGGTTTAAAAGCAGAAATGGAAGGTTTGAAGGAAGGTTTGATAAAGTTGCTACAAGAAATGATTCCTAATGGTGACAAGGCATTCTATGGAACTCATGATGAGAACAAAAGTAATATTAATCATGATTATAGAGACTCTAACTTTGATTTGAAAACCTACCACATTACAAACATCAATATGATGAAGTTTGATGGTAAGGATCTGGTAACATTGATACTACAGATGCAACTTTCACAAAAGGTACATATTGCATCTTTATATTTAGAACCCAATCAATTTGTATGGTATAGATGGCTTCGTTCTCGTAAACTACTTGTCACCTGGTCAATTTTTACGAAGGAAATGATAGCACATTATGAAGATAGAAAGAGCAACACCTTCTTTAGCCAATTGATAAGTCTCAAACAAAAGGGTTCAATAGTGGAGCACATTGAAGACTTCCAAAAAATTTAGGGTAACTAATATTTCAGAGGATCATAGCATTGATGTCTTCATAGGTATTTTAAAGGATAACATCCAACATGAGGTTTTCCTTTGGGAACCTAGTTCTTTGGAGAACGCATTCAGGGTGGCAAGTTGAAAGAATAATTATGGAAACAAGGAAGTCTACCACTCACAACTATAAATATAGAAGTGTTGATGTTCCTATTCTTCCACAACCTACAAGGTTTACACCACAACAATTGAAGGAAAAAAGAGCAAAATGGATTTCTTACAATTGTGATATAAAATACAGTAAAGGTCATAAGTGTGCTGAGAAGAAATTATTCTACATAGATTGTGAAGAGGAGGAAGAAAAGGAACAAGAAACATCAAAAGAGGATGATATACACCAAGAACCAACCCCAAAGAAATATGAAATGAATCTGACCATATCTTGTAATACATTGGCAGGAATTACCACTCCTCAAACTCTCAAGATAGAAGGATACATCAAGAAGAAAAAGGAAATAGTGTTGATTGATTCGGGTAGTACCCATGATTTTATTCATTGTAAGATAGCCAAGGAATTGAATTGTTTCCTATATCCAGAACTAGAGTGGCAAGTGATGGTTGCAAATGGAGGAACTATAAATTTCTTTGCAAAGTGTCATAATATTAAGCTAACCATGGGGAAATATGTATTGAATAGTCCAATTCTTTCAATTCCAATGGGTGGTGTTGATGTTGTATTAGGAGTCCAGTGTTTACAATTGTTGGGGTTGATAGCTTTTAATTTTCAAGAACTTTTCTTGAACTTTTTTTGGGGAGGAAAGGAAGTTGAATTAAGGGGTATCATAGGGAAACCATAAAATATAATCAACTCTAATGGCATGACAAATATTCTAAAGAAAGAACAACGGGGCATAATTGCACAATTCTGCTCAATAAAGGTTCAAACATCGAAATATTCTATTTCTCCAGATCTCCAAAAAGGCTTGGACAATCATTCCAAGGTATTTGAGACTCCCAAAGGCCTCCCACCTATTCGTGATCATGATCATGCTATTCATTTTATTCAAGGAAGTGTTCCTCCAAACATCATACCTTACAGAAATCCCTATGCCCAAAAGAGTGAAATTGAAAGTATCGTTGCATAAATGCTAGAGGTTGGTAAAATTCAACCTAGTCAAAGTTCTTTCTCTACTCCAGTAGTATTGGTGCGCAAGAAGGATGGATCATGATATATGTGTCCAGATTATAGGGAGCTCAAGAAGCTCGCTATTAAAGACAAATTTCCCATTCATGTCATTGATGAATTTTTGGATGAATTACATGGAGCAATTTACTTCATCAAGTTGGATCTTCATTCTGAATATCATCAAATTAGAATGAAGACTGAAGACATTCAGAAAAAAACATTCAGAACTCATGAGGGTCATTAAGGATTGTTGGTCATGCCTTTTGGCCTTACTAATGCATCTTCCACATTTCAAGGTTTGATGAATTCCATTTTCAAACCCTTCCTTAGAAAATTTGTGTTAGAATTTTTTTATGACATACTAATCTACAACAAGTCTTGGAAGGATCATGTTCAAGATGTTCACAGGGTGCTCAAACTATTGGAGGAGAAATAATTATATGCAATAACCTCCAAATGTTTCTTTGGAGTAAATGAGGTTGAATATTTGGGTTATATTATATCTCATGCGTGTGTTAAGGTAGATTCTAACAAAATTAAAGCATTAAGGAATGGAAAATCTCCATAACCATAAAGCATATTCCAGGATTTCTCAGGTTGATAGGGTATTATCGCAGGTTTGTTAAGAATTCTAAGAGAATAACACTACCTCTAACAACATTACTAAAGAAAGAAGCATTTTCTTGGACTCCAGAAGCAATGAAGGCCTTTGAACATCTTAAAGAGGCAATGTGCCAAGCACCAGTCCTAGCTACACCATAGTTCACAAAAACCTTTATTTTGGAATGTGATGCCTCATGAAATGGAATTGGTGTTGTTTCTTTTTTGTCGTTCAAAATTGATTTCATTAGATTTTCAAAATAACATAGCTTACAAAAAACATCTCAACATTTCCCACTCTCTTGTAACAAATAGAAATTGTGAGATTGAGGACTAGAGCATACCAGTGACGACATATTACATACATTATTTCTAATAAGTGTTGAGGCCTTGGCCTACCAACATAGACACAAAAAGAAGCTTGATTTAACAACAACATGTTAGGGAGGGGGTGGGTAGGCATTATAGAAGGAGTTGTGAAATACCCAACACGGTCATGAATGTGGAAGTAAATGTGCTCCATTGGAAATACAAAGTTGTGAAGATGGTCATTGGTACATCGTTGACTATGCCAGAGGTTATCCAGTTGCTCTAGGATTTCACTCTGACTGTACTAAATATTTGTCAGATATGCCACAATCTCATTGCAGTCCTCAGACCTGTGGTCATTGAGGATATTGATATCAAGTTGAACGTGGTGCATTTGCTATGCTATAGTGTCCAATGAGATCGAGGCTACAATGTTTCCTGGAGAATTGGATGGAGAAATAGCCTCAACGTCCTCGGTTTCTTGGCTGGCCGAATTGGTGGAAGATGAAGAGTGCCCATGCTTGGGATGACCAGCGTAAGATGGCTAACCCCTCCCTCGGCAAGGACAACCCCATTGGAAGGGCATCTTAAAATCAATAGTAGATGACAGAAAACAATAGGAGGAAGCCACAAAGGACATTGTATCCCACCTAAAAAAGGCGCAGCCAAACCCAAAGCCACAGGGCCACTGCCCTACTACCATATAAACTTCTAAATTTCCACCAGAACCAAAGAGGCAAACGAATCTAAGACCTCCCAGATCGGAGCATAATGCAGAGAAGCCTTCATGGGAAAATTCAAGGCATACCACTGGCCACGAGCGTAACCTCGATTGGGGGAAAGGACAATGAAACTTCTTGCATGCAAAGGAGTAATTCCAAAACCATGAAGCCAAATTCCTAAAATTAAAACACCATTTGCACACTTGAGAGAACTCAAAGGAGTCTGCAAAGATGAGGGAGGAGCTAATAATGACCATCGGTGTTGTAGAAGCCTTTGAAGGTGAACCACGACTGTCCAAGTTCCAGGGTCCTAAGGGAAAACCAACATGTAGTCTACAACCCGTGCTCAGAGGTAGACCATAACTTCCTTGCTCCTTAGCTGAGACCAATGCCCCAATGGGACGCCATGACCCAAAACCCAAGCACCTTCACAAACCTTCAAACCCAAATTCATCTCCTAAATTGTCAAACTGAGACGCACAGGCTGCCTACCGATGGATTTAAAGACTGGCTACGAGGAGGGACTCATCATGCTGTGGAAATGAATGCAAGTGTGGAGTTTCCATGCTCTATCAATGCCCGCAAGGAGGAGGAGTTGGCTCTAGAGGCCTTGCATGAGACAAATGGGCATTGGGAAGAGGAACCCCATCGAGGGAGAGAGAATTAGTTTCCAGAAGGTCCTGGAGGGCCTTAAGTTCATCAGGATCTAAATCAGTACGACTTAGGAAATCTTGCCATGGTTTGGAAAATTCACTGTGTTGGTTTGTCACTCCCTAATTAGCCAACCAATCTGCCATTTCATTGCCTGTCCAGAGGATGTGCCCTACTGTGACATAATCAAAATGTTCCATTATGTGTTTTATTCGGTTGATTTGTGCCTCCAAATGCCATCTTTTAACAGTTTTCCTGGGAGAACCATTGATGATCTTTTGAACCATCTGAACCACCAACTTTGAGTCCCCTACAATATGGATCCGAGAGCAGTTTTGTTGAATGGCCAAAGGGAGGCCCTTCTTGAGAGAAGTTATTTCAGATGTGTTGTTGGTGTGAGGCCACAATTGTTGAGCGATAAAAGTTGTATTTTTAACTCCTAATTATCTTCAGACAGGCCATCTTTTTGAACACCTAGGTAGGCATCATGGTTGTAGACCACCACATGGGATCCCATCTCCAGCCTACTCTCTCACTGCCTTACATGTCAACTACAATGTTTTCATGAGGGCATGAAAAAGGGTAAGCAGGGGGGTGTGTGGAGTACTGAAGAAGGTATGTTTTTGTTGATTATTTTGTCATCTTTTCATTAAAACTCATAGCCCCTTTGCATCATGAACTAGGTAGATAATGAGAAATAATGACAAAATCTATAGGATTTATATGCAACACGAAAACACTAATAATTTCCATTTCTTATGCAGGAAAAGGGAAAAACGAAAGATTGCAATTCCAAAGAAAAAGACAGGGCCAAGTTAATTGTTGTCCCTTTGGCGGGGAACCACATGCAAACAAGGCGATCCAAATTAAAGCATATCAGCCAAGGAAAGGAAAAGGAGATATCGACTCGGTGCAAGAAAACAAATGGATAACTGGGAATTAACAGTTTGGCGAATCCCTCATGATCCTTTGATCGTGAGGGATCGTTGCCTTAACTATTTTTGCATCATTGATATCTCTGCATTAGCCGTTATAAAAAGGGTGCAGCACTGCTAGCCCGGGGAGGATCTACTATCATTTCTCTATGTAACTTTTCTCTGTATTTGAAACTTTGATCTTTGACTCTCGTTGAGAAGTGATCCGCTATAATTCTATTTTAATGCTTTAATATAAATCTGGTTGTTGTTCCATCTTTGATCCTGGAACAATCTCAAGCGGTGTGTCCCTGGAGGCTAAGGGCCCGGCCCTGGTGGAACACTTGCTCCTGTACCATTATCTTTAGTTTATGTGCGCTTTTCATTATTAGCTTTGTTCGGTAATCTGATGTGTTTTGTCATTTTACATCACGGCTCTGTTATATTTGATTTATGTTCGACTGAGTAATATTGTTCTCTGTGACAGGAATGTCGTATTGTTCATTTTAACTCCGTAACACATTGTTGTTCCTTTAATCATTAATATAATATTGCTGGTCTTTATGGAATGTTATCGATGTTCAATTACAAAGTAACCATGTTGTGACATTCATAAATCGGTATTACTGTATTCATCTATGGTTTACATTTAATTGCGATTGTTGTTCAACTGACATTGCTATTCCATTACGAATTACAATCATTATTCTTTATAGCTAAGATTGATATTTGTGGTATCGAAATCAGATTACTATTTTTCTCAATATTAAGGTGTGACGTGTGTATCATTTATCTTGGCTTATCGTGCATTTACATTTGGCTCTAAGTGTTGTTCTATAGTTCATTGCTAATCAGTTGTCGTTCTATTCCGTGTGCTGTCTGATTTATTCTAAGAGTAAAGATTGCTATCTGATTTCTGTAGGATACGATTGCTGCACTCATTTCTGAAGACTAAGGTGTTGCTATTTATAAGAATTAATTGTTGTTCCATTTCGTAGTTGTTGTTCCATTTCCTGTTATTTGTGTTATCATTGCTTTGGTGTGCATAACGATCTAAAACTGTAGTGAGCGTTGACATTTGTTGTCTAGTTCCCAGGTTGTTGACCTGTTCCTTGATTATCTTTAGTTCCATCAGTTTACAGAGGGATGAGTTACTGTTACTGGACCCTTGACTGATAAATTGCTTAGTTTTTTGAATGCAGGATTTAGGTATTAAAGTGCTTTGCTGTAAGTAGATATTGTTTTAAGTATCCATTTACCTTTGTATTTTGAGCAGTATACTATTAGCATTACTCTGACAAATGACAACCTCAAATGGAGTACACTCTTTGAGATAACACATCATTCCTGGATTGATAAGTTAATGTGAGGTAAATAGAGGTGAAAAAGACCCTTTTTACGGCAAGAGTAATGTTATGAAAGATGTAGTACAGTGTTCTAAATGTAAGAATAAATGGATACTTGAAAAATAAATCTAACTACAACAACATAAACTCAAATGCTTTGAAATCCAACTATTCACTTAGCAAACATCAATCGAGGATACAGTAGAAATAACTCATTCCTCTAGAGATTGATGCAATTGAAATCAAACTGGAACAAGACAATCAATCTGGGAACGAGGAAGCAATAACCAATGTCCTCTATAGTTGACAGTCTTGCTTTAAAGGAATTAGAAGGAAATAGAAATTGAACTAAAACTGCTATTGAAAGTGAACTATGAAAACTCTTTAAAAGCAAACTCTTTGCAATTAATCAATAGAAATGAACAGCAAAGTAAATGGTCAGCAAACTGTAACTAAAGGAATTAAACAACGAATCCTATTTAATAAATCTAAACAGCAAACTCTAATTAATGGAATCGAATAACCAATCCTATTGAACAACAATCTGTAATGAATATCAATCAAATGGAACAACAAGTGGAATGAAACCATAATTAAAATATAACAGTGAAACTCTATTAAGGCATTAACAAGATAAATTATACAGTGTTGAGATTCTTGTTAAATAATAAAAGAACAGCAGTGCGATTCGTTAATATAACATTGATATCAAAGCAATTAAACAGCAAACCGGTTAACTTGCAAACTGTAATAAAAGCAAATATGAACTATCTCACAACAATAATGAAAAGGTAGAGATACAAACAGCAGATCGATCCACCAGGGTCGGGCCCTCAACCACCGGTGAAATGCCGTTGAGCTACTGCAGAACTAAGAAGTTAAACGGCAACACGTTCTTGTATTAATCATGCATAACAACGTTTACAAACAGTCGATCTCTGTTTAATCAATGAGAGTCGATAAGGAATTGTATAATTACAACAAGAAATCTCTCCATCTCTCAACCATCCTCCCTCTGAATCCATCATTCTTCTTCTTTGATCTCTGTTCTGATTTAAATACACAGAGAGCAGAGAGCAGTTACAATTGTGATGATTACAATATAATCATTATTACACAATTGAATTTTTTCTAACCAATTGATCAACAAGAAAATATATTTCCATCATCTTTCAACAAGAGCAAGGCGAATTTGGCTTTGCAGCTGAGATTTGGAGGACGGCCGCAACAACAAATATGAGAAAATTGTGCTCAAACAACCCTGCGTTTCTCTCAATACAAGTCGAATTTGGGCAAACCGTTCTTTTGTAAAGTTAATTTGGTCCTTTTTGGACAAAACCCACGTTCCGGATTTTCCAGATTCTTCTTCCTCTGCCAAGAATCTCAACCGCAAAACTGTCACTTCTCATTCCAGCAAATTTCTGAGTTAGAATATTTGATGATGATTTGGAGATCAAATCTATAATCTGGCAAATATCTTGGAGGCTAAAATGGTGAGTGATGTTACAAAATATATTAATAAACTATCATTGATAAAATCATGCATAATCATCAATTTATTAAAAATAAAGGAGAATAAATAATATTCATCCAAAAGAGCATAAATCATTATAAAATGGATTTATATAATAAATTATAATAAATGACATGATAAAGAAGAGTAAAAATGGATGAAATAAGTGTTAAAAAGTGGTTGTATTCACGGCCCAACAACAATATCCGAAATAGACCCCTGTAGGGGTGCCCTTGTCATTGTGTAGAACCCCACCATAACTTGAGGGCCCTGGATTGCCTTTGGATGCTTTGCCGACATTGATTTGAACGCAATAGGAGGGAGGTCGAGAGAAGATAGAGGGGGAGGAGATTGGAGGGTCTTTGACCAAAGGAGAAGAAGTAAAAGTTATATATTCGGAGAGATTGAGAGAAGGGAGAATGCCTGACTCTGAAGGGGTGGTCTTCCAATCATTAGGGTCCCAGGTTTCAGACATGATTGTCTCTCTAATGTTGTTTTTGACTGTCTCCCAGATGGAGGACCTAGATGGAGTCTGATCATGAAAAATTGTGTGGTTCCATTCTTTCCAGATATTCCATAAGATGAATTCCATGGCACCAAGCTATATTGATGATTAGATTTTTGAATCTATTATGCGGTCGTTGTTCTGTAGTCTCCACAATATCATTCCATTGATGGTCATGGGGTCCAAAGAGATCGTTAGCCAAGTCCCAAACTTCACCTGTAGTAGGACAAGTGTTCAAGAGGTGTTGGAGGGTTTCCTCCTGGTTTCTACAAAGGGGGCACTATGATAGTCCCATGAAACCTTTCTTCTGTATTCAATCGCAGGTGAGAATGCACTTGTGACTGACAAGCCAAAGAAATTGTGCAATGTTGGGCCATATCTTCCCCCTGCCCCACACATTTTGTGCCAAATTGTCTGATGTGGCATGTTGATGGCGTCTACCTTGATGAGATAGGATTTTTTGAGGGAGAAATATTTGAATGTTGAATATCCCCACCTTAGTTTATGACGATCTAGGGGGAAAGGGATGAGTCACTGATCCAAATGTAGAGAGAGATTTTGCCAAATGTCATGGGAAACCTCAATATGTCAGTCAGCTTCAATATTCCATTTTCTCATGCTCGTTTGATCATGTTTCACAGTCCAATAATTATCTACTCTCCCCTCACTCAATTGTTGGAGAAGGGGTTTTAAATCTTGCTAGGACTCTTCTCTATCTAGGTGAGGGAGTTGTTTCCATGACTCCTCCCAAAACATAGCGGAAATTTTGTGTCTTATTTTCCCGAATAAGTGATCCTGAATGAGGTAACTGTTTTGGTTAGCCAAGTTCTAGATGGTTGATCCTAAAGGCAAGGAATGATCCTGGAGTAACATGCATTGATATTTGCCTTGACCATATTTCTGAGACCAAACTTGTTTCCATTGCTCCGGGCCAACTTGGATCCATCGCCACCAAAATTTGGCCCACGCGACTGCATTTAGCATCTCTGAATCTCTCAGGCTTGGACCCCATTGGGTTTTGGGAAGGCAAAGCTTGTTCCAGGCAACAAGGGGCCATTTATTTTCAAGGGTGGTGTCATACAACATGAATTTTCTAAATATAGAAGACAAATATTTATAAATGCTTTTAGGAGCAAGGAGAACAGAAGGTTGGTATAGAGGGATATCTTGAAGGACAGATTTGAGGAGAGTATCCTGTCCAACCAAGTTTAAGACCCTTAAAGTCTAGTTTGACATTTTTTTGAAGATTTTGGAACAAATCTTTCTAATGGGCTTTGCATAGTAGATTGGCTGATAACAGAACACCCAAGGATTTTGACGGAAGAGACCCAATAGAAAATCTTAGAATACTAGCTAAAAACAGTTGTATCAGACGAGGATTATTAAAGAAATATGAGATTTCCTTTTATTGAGAAGCATACCTGAGGTGGCTTGAAACTCCACAAGGATCCCATCGATCATAACCGCTTCGTTAACCTTGGGCTCACCATAAAATAGGTTGTCATTGACAAATTGCTAATGGGTCACTTTTATATCTGTACCTGGAAGGTGAAGCCTTTCATGTCATTATTGAGTTTTGGTCACCTCAATTAGATGACTCAGTCCCTCAACAATTATGATCAAGAGGAAGGGAAAGATTAGGTCGCCTTTCCTGAGTCCCCTCGAGGATAGGAAGGTGGGAGAGTGAGCTCCATTTACCAGGACGGCGAAAAATGGGTGGAGATCATTAAGTAAATCCAATTGAGACAATCTTCTACAAAACCAAAATCTTTCATGACCAATATGAGGTAGGACCAACTAAGGTGATCGTAGGATTTGACAAGATCTAGTTTTAGAAGCATCCATTGCTTCTTATGGCACTTTAGGGAATGGATAATCTCATGGGCCGAGACTATCCCATCCAAGATTTGTCTCCCTTCTACAAACCCTGATTGTTCTGGGTTGATCATGTGGTGAAGAATTGGTTTTAGATGGAGAACTAGGATAGAGGATAGAATTTTACCAGTCACATTGCATAATGCAATAGGCCTGAACCCACTATGGGAATTCGCCTTCCTGGATTTTGGAATAAGAGTGAGGAATGTAGCATTTAGACTAGACCAGATTTTCCTACACTATCGGGACTCCTCCACCAGTGCAACAATTTCAAGACCCAGAAAATACCAACAAGACTTGAAGAATTCAAAGGTGAACCTGTTCGGACTAGGCGGCTTGTTGGGGGGCATCTCATCAACGAATACTTCTACTCCTTCGTATAACACTGGGCGCATTAAGGCCTTGTTTTGCTCCTTTGTCACCAGTTTTGGGATATGTCGAGTGATTCACTCAATATCTTTCGTTCTATCTATCTCTTCTTCAGAAAAAAGCGAGGAGAAAAAGGATATAAGTTCTTATTCCATAGCTTGGTGGTATTCCAGCTCAACCCTCTCCCTTCAGATAAGCGATTATGTGGTTATTTTGTCTATTACTGACCATGGAAAGGTGGAAGAACTTTGAGTTCCATTCCCCCTCTCAAATCCATTCCTCCTCTTGAAGCCTTCTTTCTTCCAGCTGCGATAAGAGGCGACCTTCTTCAATTGTCAAATCCAGTGACCAGCCTTCACAGATTATTTGCATTTGAATCTTCTCCATTTTCGCTTCTAACTTTGCTTCTCAACAAATATATTCCCAAACTCCTCTCTATTCTAGATTTTGATTTTTAATTTAAGGGCTTTGAGTTTTCGTTGAAATATTTGCATGTGAGATTATGGGGTACCTCCAGGGATTTCCACCAGTCTTCTAGTTTTCCCACTAGAACCGGTTGTCATAACCAAAAGCTTTCAAAGCGAAAGGGTTTATTCTACAGGGGGGAGTGAGAAACCAAATTTAGACAAATAAGCTAATTATCTGAGCCTAAGGATGACATCATGGAGGTTTCAATGAGGGGATCCTTTTAAAGTATTTCTTCTGATAGAAGGAACCAGTCCAAGTGACATGCCACCTGATTTTGTCTGCCTCTCCTATTATTACATGTGTGGAGACCCGTCTTTGATTTCACATTTGCTAGGTGAATATCCTCTATTGTAGAAATTTCACCTGTAGAACAAATCGATATATGCAATGTCCTAAAGCATAATACTTGTTCTACTTCTACAAAACATTAAGAAGAAGCATAATCGAATTCATGAGCAACATTAAGTAGAAACATGCATAACTGATCAAGAGAAATAATCACACATAACATAGAATATATCACTAGGGAAAGCACCAGCATAAAACCCCAACACTGTATTATCAATCAAGTGGATATCCTTAACAACATACAGAAAGAATCAGCTTAATAGCTATCCTACTCTCTCTATAATCGGAAGATGAAGATCATAGACTACCTAGGCCTCAATATATAGGCCACAAGTCCTCAAATCTCCTATAATACGTATTTCTCTTAGAAATAGATCCTTCTCCATGCAGGAATACTTACTAGAAATACCCAAGCATCTGATAGTATACTGTCCCTAATCTGATCTCAACTGGGTCTCTGTCAGAACTGACATGCAACAATTATCCATGAGTGAATCCTCAGTTATCTAAAATAATAGTTGTCACATGCATGCAAGCATTAACAAACTATATTTTATTATTTTAACAACCTATTAAAATAATATAACTGGACTTGACTAGTTAGAACTAAGTCAATTGATTCTCTCATTATAGAACTCATACTTATTCCCTCAATCAGTGGAGGAAATTAAGGATAAATTCCTCAATTAGTGGGACAACTCATTGTGCATGCTCTCAAAGACTTCAAATTCGAATTTCCTTAACTAATTAACTCAACTGAATCAATTAATTAATATTTCCAACTGCTATTAAGACCAAAATTAATTTTACTTCCTATAGATAGACTAGGGACTGCTATAAATAGGAAGGGACCCAGAAATGCTATTTTTAGAACTTTCTATTTTTAGCCGTTTCACCTGTCACCATAGTTGGCCAATGACCTCACTGGCCAAACTACTATTTTTAGACATATTATTTTTAGGAGTCCTATTTTTAGCACATTCTAAATATAACATTTCTTGTTGCACATTTTTCAACATCTATCAAGTCATTGAAGAAAAGGGAGCTAGAATCCAACCATCTAACTCCACGTTTTTCATCCAAGTTTTGGATTAGATTGAAATCACCCCCATGATTTAGTCGGAGGAAGAAGTAATTGGACAAAGGGCCTGGAGTTCTTTCAGAAATAGATCCTTAGCTTGGGGAGTGGCAGGGTCGTAGACGACCGTCAAGCTATACCACGCATCCGATCTGACAAGTCGAAGGGTTTCTGATAGGGTATGACAGGTATCAACCCAATCCTTGAAGATTACTTAGTTTGGGTTCCATGGCACCGCAATGCCTCCCACCATACCAATGGAATTTATCATCATGAATTCACTATTCTTCCAACATTGTTGACTAGCCTACTTTAATTTTTTTGCAGTCATTTTGGTTTCCTGAAGCAACACTATATCTGGTTTGACTTTATTTATCTTTCCTTTAGAGATCAAAGTCTACCTTTACTATTGAAGCCTAGGATATTCCATGAGACGATTTTCATTGGGAGGGGGGTACAGATCTTGGGAAATAATTCGTTAACTAACCCCTTTGTCTCGAATTTAGCAGAAGTTCTCTCGCTTCTCTGATTATTTCTCTTGTTGTCTTCCTTCCCTTTTTTCCTCTATCTTAGATGCCTCGATCTGGAAGGGTGATGGCTAGCAGGACACCTTCTTTGCTCGAGAAGGGAGGTTTGGGATCGATCTCATGTTTCCCCAACATTACGCTCCATTAACTGAAGATATTGTCAAAGTGGGAGAGCTGGGTTACTGGAATGTATTTGATGTTTCCTTTGAGCCATACTCTGAAAATTTCAAGCATTTTAGTTTCTTCTAGGCCAAGTATGTTTTTTTTTGCTTCGTCATCAACACTTTGCTGGTATGATTGAGGATATCCTTTATCCTTCAGTCATCTTCTGCAGTTTCTGGTAATTTCCTCTTGGAAGGAGATTTGTCCAATATGGATGGGGTTTGTTTATAAACATCCATTACTTAGAGCACTGACTGGGATGAGGGGGATTTTTTTTCTTGGTTCTCTTGTACTGGGTCCGAGGTTTCTAGGATTGCAAAGGGATTTCCTTCTATTGGAGCGGTGGGGGGGGGGGGGGGGGGGGTGTTTGCTAGTAGGATGGCCTATCGGGGCAAATCTTGGGTGCAGTGGAGGTAGGTTAGGATGAACGGGCTGGGGAGCAGCCTGGGATCGAGGTTGGTGGTATCTCCTTCCCCCTACTGATTGAAAACCCTCCTCATCCCAATGTTGGACTGCCTATTGAGATTCTTTGACAATGGTGAGGGGGGAATCACGAAACATATGTCTGTATTCATGACAACTACAACATTTGAAGGGTACATGTTCATATTCAAGGGGTTGCATCCAAATAGAATCATGGTAAACCAGCTCAATCGATTTAGGAAGGGGTTGGGAAATGTTCATGTGGACACAAATATGAGCATAGGTTGCATGTCATCGTCTCTCTGTGATCTCTGATACTTTCACAAATTGACCAATCTCATTACCTATTCCTTCTAGGATATCTGGTTCCCAAAAATCATCTGGTAGGGAGAAAAGACTTACCCAGACCGGTGTCGCCTGGAAATCCTCCTTGTCGGGATTGCAACATTCTTCTCAGTAGCAGAGAAAGAGGCCTGCACTACATTGTCGGACTTCAATATTACCACGGGGAACCCATTTGTTGTGGATCCATAAAAGAATAAATTGTTCACAGGGCCAAATACCCAGAAACTTGAAAATTAGGGCGTGATCCTTCATATATTGTCGTGATTTATCCAGATGATTATTAGGGATTACAAATTTGGGGTTCTTCTCCACCTTTAGTAGGAAACGGTTCTGACCCCATACATGCCATTATGCTCCCATGACAGGAATTTAAGCAACCTTCGAGGATGAGGTCCCTAGAATTGTATTGTTTGATTAGACAAAAGGCGTCTGATTGATAGCATCATGGAAGGAAGGAGATCCCCCTCCAACCCACCTCGCCCCGCCCAAGTGAGGGGCCACTCATTGATGATTCACTGTGTCGCTGTGAATAGAGGAGACAAGCAAAGCAAGAACCACGTAGAAGGAGAGAGGAAGCTGACCCTGGCCAGCCAATGAGATCTACACAGGTGCAATCAAATTTGACAAACCCTAACATAGCAATATCCTAAAACTTTTAATTATTATCCTAGTGGAATTGGTGTTGTTTTAATGCAAGAAGGAAGACCCAATGTTTTTTAAAGTCTTCCAATCAGAGGAAATTATTTACACAAACCTATTTATGAGAAGGAAATGTTGGTAATACTACAAGCACTAAAGCAATGGTGACCTTACCCAATGGGAAGACACTTAAGGGTAAAAACAAATCATGATAGTCTTAAATACTTTTTGGAATAAATATTATCTTTAGAAGAGCAGCAAAAATGGGTCACAATTATGTTGGGTTATGACTTTGAAATCATCTACAAAAAACGGAGGCAAAATGTTGTTGTGAATGCACTCTTAAGAAAGGATGAGGATGTGGAAGCATTTCTTTATGCCATTTCTATTATCCAACCTGATTGGATAACCGAAGCAAGGGATGAATGGAAGAATGACGAAGAGGTGTGGACACTCATTCAAAAGTTGTAATAAGATCCTAGTACATATGATACATTTAGTTGGAAAAATGATTCATTATGGTATAAATATCGCGTATATATTTGCAAGAATTCCCAACTCAAGCAAAATATTCTTTTGGAATTGCACACCTGCCCCTTAGGATGGCACTCAAGATTTTTAAAAACTTACCATAGTGTTAAGAAGGATTTTTTTTAGATGGCCTTAAATTTGATATTCAAAAGTTTGTGGCAGAATGTTTGGTTTTCCAACAAAATAAAGTTGAGACAATTAAGACCCCGAGTATGTTCCAACCTTTATCCATTCCAGTTCAGCATTGGGAGGAGGTCTCAATGGATTTTATCACAGTTCTACCCAAGTTTGAAGGAAAGAGTGTCATCATGGTGGTAGTTGATAGATTTATAAAGTATGCACACTTTGTGCATTAACTTTGTGCATTATCTCGTCCTTTTAAAGCCAATACAGTTGCTATTGAATTTATGGAAACAATTCAAAAGCTACATGGAAACCCAAAGATTTTTGTAAGTGACAGAGATCCCATTTTCATTGGAAATTTTTGGATGACGTTATTTTCTTGTCTCAGTACTCAATTAGCTCATAGCTCATCTTATCATCCTCAATCTAACGGGAAAAATGAGATAGTGAACAAATGTTTGGAAGGATATCTTCATTGCTTTGTATCTAATAAACAAACACAATGGGTCGAGTGGTTACCTCTAGCTGAATGGTGGTATAACACTTCCTTCCATACTGCAAAAAAAAACCCCATTTATGGCACTTTATAGATACCATCCACCAACCATCACATCATCTTTAAGAGAAAATTATAGGGTTCAAACAGTGGAAGATCGTATTGAGCATCAACAACAAGTTCTCCCACTCTTAAAGGATAACCTCACTCTAGCAGAGAATCGAATGAAACAACAAGCATATCAACATCGTAGTGAAAGAAGTTTTGATGTAGGTGACTAAGTATTTTTACGACTATCACCATACAAACAAATGTCCCTTAAGCTTGCTAAGAATGATAACAAATTATTACACAAATACTATTGTCCTTACAAGGTGTTGCAAAAGATCGGTTCTATGGCATACAATTTGGAGCTTCCTGCATCTTCCCGAGTACACACAGTTTTCCATGTTTCATGCTTAAAGGAGGTCATCGGTGATAATATCCTAATTCAAACAGTGCTGCCACAACTTGACAAAGAATGAAAAATCATATTTGATCCTGAAGCAGTCATGGAAACAAGAACCTTACAGCTACAGAATTGATTGATTTCAAAGTACCTGATTAAGTGGAAGAACTTACCCACTGAAGATTCCACAGTGAGTATGAGAATTTTATACAGAAGCATCTGGAACTACTCAAGCATTAAGGACAACACTTTTTTGAAGGAGAGTAGAACTAGTGTATTCCCCTTATTGTTATTATTGTGCCCGTGTATCCCCCATTTTGTTATCATTATGCCCCATAGAAGCCCACTATTGTTATTATTGTGCCCTTACATTATTATTGTTATGTAGGCTCTGATTATAGTGTGATCCCTTAGAATCCTATATATACCAAGGAGGTTTTACCATTTTTTATCATTCAATAATTGTTCATATATGTAATGTAGAGGATGTTTCCCCTCAAAGAGAATAGTTTTTATGTCGTTGATATATTTTGTCTACTATTTTGGGAGCTAGATGCATAAAATACCCCATTAGACACATTGTAACTTGCAAAAAGAGTTATTTTTGTACTTAAAAGTGTTAAAATAGCCTCCAAGACCAGTTCAACCTTCCAGCTAAGAAGTCAGCCTAAATTGGGGCACTTTGTCCACCTTGGAAGCCTATATATTGGAGGGAACTTGATCTCCTATGGACACAATTCATTCTCTCATCAAGCAAGTGGAGGAGAAGAAGAAAAAGGCTAGCAAAGGAAGAAGAAGAACGAAGATAAAGTGATTGGGTTATTTCTCTCTCGCTCATCACATGTTCGAAGGAAGGAGACTAGGGTTTATGTTGTTGGGTTAGGCTTTTGTTGCTGCAGGATTGAACTTGGAGAAAGTGCAGAAAGAACGTTGATGTAAGGTTCATTATGTCATCCTGAAGCCCTAGAAGAAGAAGAAACTCAAGTGAAGGTCTCAAGAAGCCTTGGAAACCTGAAAATAGTTCACATGTGTGGAAGTAGTTGTTGCTGGAAGCGCTGAAAATTTTAGGCTTGCAGTAGAGGCCGAAATTTTGTAGTTAGGGATCAAAGTTGTGTTGTTGGAAGAGATTTGACTAGGTTTGAATTGGACAAAGGAATCACATCATCAAGAAGGTCAAACTTTGTCTTGGAAGGGTACTGGTCTTGGTCTAGATGTCTTAGAATTCGTCAATTGAAGAATCTATAAGAAGAGAAGAGATTTGTGGGTTTTCCTCTCAAGTGGAGAGGTTTTGGCCCTACCTTACAACCTATATCCCATGTTCTTGTGTATTGTTGATATTCTTGTTTTGGTAGCTATTTGATGATAAGAATAACATAATAATACCATAAAAAGTTAATAAGTAAGAAACGTAAAAAAACATCATGAGGAATTATCAAGTATAAGAGAAATCATCCTAGCTATTTCCCTATAGATTTCTCAACAAGATAGACCTTAAAGTTGCTTCCCTTCATGAAGAAGACATTACATATCTACAGGAAAACCCAACTGATTCTCTATAATTTGCTTGAAATTCACCACATAATCCAAACTCGAAACTTGAAAAAGGAAGGACTTCACATTAAGGGTCTTAATAAAAAACTAAAAACCCTCCCCCTATTCCAACTCTTTCAGCACTCCACCCAACCCACGTTGATAATAGAAAGGGGTTTTTTTCGATGGATCTATGTTGTTCAAAGAGCTGTAAAGGTTGTGAGTACATGGATTTTAACTTGCAACCCAAAAAGTCATGAGGAATGGGGCTATACCTACCTAATTTGATTCAATAACACACATGGGTTCAAAAAAGGCACATATTAGGAAAACCTTCTCTTATTCTAATCAACCTCAACCATATCCGATTCTTCAAAGGTTTTTCTCAATTAGATCGTTGTCTTCCTACAAGAGATTAATGACACCCTCGACCTCTGAAATTCCCTTGAGCACAACAATGGCCTCCTTGGCCTCTGTCATGATGGCCAAGACATGGGTTATAGGTGAAAAGGAAAATTCCCTCTGCGAGATTCGAACCACAAACCCCTTAGACTCAGACTCAAATGGATGGTGGCAATTTGATAATGTTAGAGGATATGCCATAGACACAACATCTGATTTGCAAATATAATAAAAATACCGAATATGCCCAAGAAATAACACAATATAAGATAATAACCTCAGATCTTTATTAATCAAAACCCTTAAGGTAGCGCAACACCATACATTCACTCCTTAAGGAAGGAGAACACTCCACAAGCCATATGCTTATCCATATAATATTCCTTGACATCTCTCAATGGGGAGTCTCTAGCCTCTATATAGGATTCATACACAATACCATGGGTCATTACCATGGTTCTCTCAATACCATACATCTAATACCATGGGCTTATCACATTATCGTTAACTACTTGTTACATGATGCAGGTTAACCACTTTATTTATTAACAATGGCCCATCCCATTATTACATTATTCCCTTGAGTACCTCCCTCTGTACCCCATACTATCCCCCCTAGATATACTACATTCCACCCCCTTAAACATGTTTCATCCCCGAAACATAAGAAGAACACAAATAATAAGATCTATTGAAAAGAGTAGTTCATTGGTACCATGCACGTGCATCTATCCATCCAAGAGAAAGGTGAACCCTTTATCAAGTTGGCGCCTTGCTCACTTGAGATGGAAGTTGAACCTAACGGCTCTTTTGTGTTGACGTGTTGTGGGTGGATCGTCACCCCTCTCTATCTGTTGTCTGAGGGTTGTCTTCCTTGTGGCTACTTTGTTTCCATTTTGTTGGTTGTTTTCTTGCTCGGTGATTGATCCAGGTGAATGTTGGTGGCCACCCACCTATCCCACTTGGACCCCCACAACTGTCTCTTTCAGTTTTTTAGTTTCCTTAACTGTAGCACAATTTACTATTTTTAGCAGTTTTTCAGGTCCTCGACTTCCAAAGCCGTTTGAGGCCCTAAACAACGTTTTTTGGAAAACTAGGAGCAATATGGATCCATGGACCAACGCTGCTCTTCCCAAAGTTATAGTCCTCTGACAGATCTTTCTAACGAGCTATTGTGTGACTCAAACGAAGATTGTATGCCAAAGTTACAACCCCAAGAAGTTGATGTACAAATTTACCCAAACAGGGCCCACAGTTTCGTGTTTCATCTCCTAGGGTTAGGTTTTTGGATGTTCAAGGTTTTCCATTATTTCTCAACAATAAATAGGCCTTTGAGCCTCATTGTAAGAAATTTCAGAGGCATGTAGCTGCCACATCTCTTCTCAAAGATAAGCTACCATCGCCCTAGCTAGTTTATTTTCATTTCTATTTGTAAGCATATTTCAGTATTTTATATTAATGAAATAAAACATTATTTCTGTTGCATCTTTGTATTTTTGGTTATATATGTAATTTGTTGCATTCCTATTTAAATCTGGATCAGTGGTATCAAAGCAAGTTATGATTCCATGGGAATGAGGGTTTGATGCATATTTCAATTTCAAATTTTGCAGCAATATTCAACAAGCTTTAGGCATGTGCTACGTCATTCACAGAGCATTTTTTTGGGCCAAGCGGGAAGAATTTTTCTTTTTTTCATTTTTCTGCAAGAATGTTTTTGGGTGGTGAGTTTGCAGATCAGATATAAAACTTTTGGTGAAAAACAAAAAGAGATCTGGATTCCTTAAGAAAAATACCCAAATTCAAAAAAAAATCAATCGAATCAGAGTTCAGATGAGGGAGATATTTCTGATTCAAAATCAGCTTTGTTGTAGAAATGTTTCTAACGACAATTCTTGGACGGAGGCTTTCCTTTTTTCTTTTATTTTTTGTTGGTGTGCAGAATTTCAGAAAAGTGATTGTAAACCTAAGCTCCTATCAAAAAATTGTTCCATTTAAAAAAAATGGGTCGAATTGGAGTTCAGATGTGGGAGATATCGGTGATTTAAAATCATCTATTTTTTCAAAAAATTTGTGACGACGGAAAAGTTGCAACGCAAATATGAGATTCCGGAGTGTCAAGATAAGGATTTCCAACAGATGGGAAGATGCAAAATGGTCCTTATATTTTCAAAAACAGGTTATAATAAATATTCTAAGTTATATTGACCAAGTTATGTCCATTTTAATTCTGGAGTGGCATTCGGAGTGGGTTCTCTTTAGAGACGTGCCCACCCACCCCACTTTAGTAGGCACCTACTTCACATTCATCAGTTTCAACAAAGTAGCATTTGGCTTGGGTTATTTGGAGATGTGCCCTCCCACCCCAGGCTATGTAGACACCTGCTACTTCATCAACAACCAACATCACAGTTATGGGTCAACTGCACAAAATCCTTGTCATCGAAGTCCATTTGCTAGGCCGCACACTATTAGTATCATAGTTGGTCACAAGCATTACAGGGTATCTCTATCATTGGATCTTCGTTTGTCATGGTTATGGGTTATCCACAAACCCACACTTCATCGAAGTCCATTTGCTAGGCCGCACACTATTAGTATCATGGTTGGTCACAAGCATTACAGGATATCTCTATCCTCAGATCTTCGTTCATCATGGTTATGGGTTAACCACATAAAACTCTTCTCTTCAGTGGCTCTTCATATTCAACAAAAGCTTCACAGGAGGGAACTTCACACAATGGGGACCATTGCTTCTTAAGGAGGGAGGAATGATCCGAATGGAAAATGGCATCAACCCATGGTATTCATCCACCCATGGTATTGTAAGTGGCATCCGCCCATGGTGTTGTAAGTGACATCCACCCATGGTATTCATCCACCCATGGTATTTTTCCATGGTATTGTGACATCCACCCATGGTATTTTTCCATGGTATTGTGACATCCACCCATGGTATTCATTCACCCATGGAATTGACCCGTGGTATTGTAACTGAAAAATACTATAAGCAACAGGTCACAATTTGTAAAAGGACAGATTGTCCGCCACAATGTAGCCTTTATAGTTATTATCGGTTTTAATAAAAAGTTTTTGTGGTTTTATTTACTGTGTGTTCTGTCATTTTCTTTCTAGCATTGCAATTTTTCAGATCTTGGAGGCCTCCCCCACAAGATCCATTTCAATCTTTTAGATCTTGGGGGCCTCCTCCCAAGATCTAGATCAATGGTATCAGACCGGTCTACTTTTTCTCTGTTTTTCTTTGCATGTCCCCAACGAGGTCGGGATATAAGGAGTTAGGGCTTGAAGTGGTCGAAACTTTGCAAGACCAACCTCGCAAATCCCGACAACCTACCATGGTGGATGAAAAGAAAGATGAGGGGGCAGGAGATCCAATCAAAATATTTCTTGAAGAAGCCCTCGAGCGACAAAAGAACACAATGATGGAAAACTTTGCCCATATCCTTCAGCGGCTACCCAGAGGCAACACATCGGCTTCCAATAGCTACTCTGGGAATGCCACACCCTTTAAGGTACAAGTTAATTTTGAAATACCCATCTTCGAGGGTCAAATAGACGCAGATGTCGTAGATAAATGGTTAAATCTACTAGAAGGGTATTTTTCTATTCATGATTTTTCCAATCGGGAAAATATTATTTTCGCTCTTCTCAAAGCAACCCCCCATGTCAAGGACTGGTGGGAAACCTACTGTGAGCAAAAGGATGAAAATACGGGCTCACTATTTTTAGCTGCACCCACTTGGAATTCATTCCGGGATGCCATCAAGGAGCAATACTACCTTATCAAAAGCCATGAGGACAAATACATAAAGTGTACCACGCTACGGCAAGGAAGGGACCAAGATGTGTCGGAGTTCACAAATATTTTTCATACCCTTTGCACACAGTTGAGTATCAAGGATTATGAGCTGCATTTGGTACTCAAATACCGTGGCTACCTACACAGGTACATCTAGGACGAGATGGAGTTCCTAAACATCTTCTCGCTCAGCACAGTGTACTGGTACGCTATCAAAATCGAGCAGAAGTTTAAACAAAAGAAGCAAGACTTTGGATCTGCAAATCCGAAAACCAAAGGACAAAGTCAAGGCGAGGTGACCCAATACAACCCATCGAAGCCACAAGAAAAGAACAACACCACGAAGTCGAAGAAGGACACAAGAAAATGGTGTGAGTTCCATAAGATCCCCACTCACAACACAAGTGAGTGTCAGACTAAGCAGTCACTGGTGGCTGAATTGAAGGCTTCAAGATCAGATGCATGTTCCGACCCTGAGTCAGAACCCGATAAGGGGAATGGAAAAGGGAAGCAGATCATTGACGCGAAACCCAGTGCCACTGTTGCCACCCCTAAGATCCAGAAGAATGAGACCGAAGATCCAGAGGAGGGGGAGCGACTTTTCTACTCACAGATGTGGGTGAAGGGTTCACCGCTGCAATTCATTGTTGACAATGGGAGACAAAAGAACCTCATTTTAGCAGAAGTCGTGAAGCGGTTGGGCCTACCGACTACACCACACCCGCAGCCATATAGTATGGGGTGGCTTCACCAAGGACAAGATCTTCGAGTCTGCCAGCAGTGGCCTTCCTTACAGCATCAAGCCCTTCACAAATGAGGTATTGTGTGATGTTGCACCTCTTCATATTTATGATGTACTACTAGGACAACCATACTTATGGAGGCGACATGTTGTATATGATTCAATGCCTCGAGCTATTATTATTACTTTGGGTAATTCATTATATAGGATAACGGAGGTAGCCTCACCTACCATCACCTCTTTGATCACTGTTAAGAAAGGCAGTAAGCTCATCTCCCATACTAGGAAATTTATACTCCGTCTGGTCCGCCCTCAAAGTGAGGGGAAGATCATCGCCACATCCATGACCCACGCGAAGGGTTCCTCCATGCAGCAAGAACAACAGATGGATACAGTCATGAAAGCAAACAGGAACATCTTCTCCTCACCCACAGGGACACTGTTGCACTATCAGGTGAAGCATTCATTCGATCTAACTCCTAGAGCACCTCTACCCAACGGGTTGATATCTCGCCACTCCATTATGGAAAATTCCAAGTACAAGCAGTGACATGATCAACATCATGTACCACTCAAGTTTCAAGTGGGCGACAAAGTCTTGTTGCATCTGCAGAAAGAATGCCTTCCAAGAGCCCATCAGAAGCTTAGACCACTCTGACATGGTCCTTACACCATTAGCAAGGTTGTGGGAAACAATACTTTAGAGCACAACATTTCCCCATTCCTTCACTTGCACGAGTGTTCAATGTGTACCACCCTCAACCATGCTTCCCACCATTATTGGACACATCAAAGGTTGCAGAACAACTCACAAGGGACCCAGCTCAGCAGAAGTTTCCTCATCTCAGGGAGGAACTCAACACAATGGGGACCATTGCTTCCTAAGGGGGCTAGGAATGATCCAAGTGGATGTTGGTGGCCACGCACCTATCCCACTTGGACCCCCACAACTGCCTCTTTCGGTTTTTCAGTTTCCTTAATTGTAGCACAGTTTACTATTTTTAGCATTTTTTCAAGTATTGAACTTCCGGAGCCGTTTTGAGGGCCTAAACGACGTTTTTTGGGAAAATTGGGAGCAACATGGTTCCATGCACCAATGTTTCTCTTCCCACAGTTATGGTTCTCAGATAAATCTTTCTAACGAGCTATTGTGCACGTCACACGAAGATCGTATGCCAAAGTTACGACCCCGGGAAGTTGATGTACCAATTTACCCAAACGGGGCCCACAGTTTGGTGTTTCATCTCCTAGGGTTAGGTTTTTGAATGTTTAGGGTGTTCCATTGTTTCTCAACAATAAATAGGCCTTTGAGCCTCATTGTAAGATAGTTTAGAGGCATGTAGCTGCCACATCTTTTCTCAGAGATAAGCTACCATCGCCCTAGCTGGTTTATTTTCATTTATGTTTGTAAGCATATTTCAGTGTTTTACATTAATGAAATAAAGCATTATTTCTGTTGCATCTTCGTATTTGTGTTTATATCTATAATTTGTTTCATTCCTGTTTAAATTTGGATCACTGATGTGGGTGGTGATATGTTGAATTTTTAACCAATGGTGTATCTTTCTTTAATTCACCACCTAATGGGGCCTGATGGGTATCTGGTACATGTTGTGGTGCCTGCAATTGTTGTTTATCTGCCAGTATTACTTCAACAACTGATTCCTCATCTAATGTGTCTGTACCTGCAACATCTTTTGCTTCAACCTCCTTGGACTCTACCTGTTTATTGATGGAAATATCTTGTAACGTAATTTTCTTCTATTTATACTAGAGCTTCAGGAATTTCTTCTGCACATTAATATTGATAGTACCAACATATTCCATCCAAGGATATCCCAAAACAACATCCATATTATCCATATCTGAAGCATAAAAATCAAAACGCAATACATACTTATCCATAGAAATCTTGAAATATTTATAAACTTGAACATCCTTATTATCAACCTGTGCGTTTTCCATGTTTTTTGTTGGAACTTGCAATTTTTTTGCCAAATTAACATTTATAAGATTTTGCTTGCAACTATGATTTATAAACACAATGATCTTCTCCTTCTGAATACATCCATGAACCTGTAATAAGGAGATCCCAGTAGAAAATAACCCCACATGTTTCTCATTATCTTGTAATCCAGCATGAGACCATTTGTCTAACAATAATTTTTCAAATTCTTCATCGGGCAAGTTTAACCACTTCTTTCTGTTAAGTGATTCCCACCATGTGGTCATCTCCTCTTTAAAATTAGCCACTATGAAAAATTTCCAACCTGTCAGCCATAATGAATTTTGTCTTTCTAGTAATTTTTCAATAGTAGGGCCATCATCTTTTCCTCTAAAAAAAATTGCTAAAAGCCATGAAGAGGGTTTTGAAAAAAAATAACTTACTTGGCGAAAATTTAAAATGACCACAGTTCAGTCAATATTGCTCAGAAACCTTATTATGACTTGTTTTCAGAAATGGAACAACCATTCTCCATCTTCTCATGTGTTATAGACATATTTGGGCACTGCAAACCCAATCATATATGTCCATAAACCGAGGGCTTCTGAGTCCCTCAAAGTGTTGTCTCATAACCTAAAGGAACAAGGTCAGTTGATTACAACATCTCCCAAAAGTTCTCCATGGAAAACTGCTTAGAACTGGTCAAAACTGGACCATACAGATTGCTCAGTGCTAAGGGTGTGATGCATCTCACCTGCTCAGTGCAAAAAGTGCAACGCATACTGGAAAGCCCTTCTGTAGGGTGCGATGAGCGAGAGTAGACAAATGGCAGAGACAGTTTGCAAGGTGGATGATCATGGAATCTTCCAGAAACTTCTTCTGTGACACTTGCCTCTTTGAATTTGCCTAAGGATGAGTAAGAGATCATGAATCTCCAAGTGGAACCAAGAACTATTAGAAAGATGACACTAATCAAAATCCCAGAAGCTGACTCACCCCCTTGCAAACATCTATATATGGATCCCTCATCCCAGAGA
>APFE030280688.1:51594-84691 GCA_000404065.3 Pinus taeda | reverse complement strand
TTTTGTGGGGGCGTTTTTTTTCATTCTCGCACATTCGCGCACTTTGCCGGCAACTTCAACAATTTTTTTTCAAAAAAGCCATAACTTCTTCATCCGGAAGCCTTTTTCAGAGCCGTTTTTTTTAAAACAGCCTAATTTTTCGAGATCTATCCATTGGAACACTTACTTTTAGCATCTTTAGCTTCATTTTTTTTTTAAATGGAAAGTCCATGCCAAGTCATTCTTGACAGCACTAACTACTTCCAATGGGTATCCTACATGGAAGATTTACTTAGAAGTAAAGGTCTCTACAGAATAGCCACGGGCCAAGAGAAAAAACCAAAAGATGAAGACAAGGTTGCAAAATGGGAAAATAGACAAGATCAAGCACGTGGTTTGATAGGGATGTCTATTTCTCCTGATCTTAGATTCCATATTGCAGAACTTGATACTCTTCATGAAGCATTGGAACAAATCACTAAAGTTTTTGGGATTAAAAATGAAATTAGAGCCATCAACTTGAAAATGAGTTGCTTACATTGGATCCTAATAATTTTTCTTGCATTGAAGATTTCTTGTCCAAATTCAAGACCCTTAGATATCTCTTGGAAGGTGTTAAGTTTAAGAAAGAAGATAGTAACCTTATTTATTCCATCCTTACTAAGTTGGGACCAGCCTACTCTGTATTTGTTTCCACCTTCCATTCTACAAGAGAAGCTTTCATTTGTCAAGGAAAAGACTACAAGACCCCTTCCTTTGACTCTTTTTGTGATTCTTTAATAAGAGAACAAGAAAAACTCTTACACCTTGGTCTTCTTAATCTTGGAAACTCTTCCAAGAAAGCGTTAGCCACCCAGTAGCAACCAAATTTAAAGAATCCTAAGAAGTCATATCCTAAAAAGAATGGTCCTAAACCAAACAAGGGTCCTAAGCAAACTCAGCCTCAAAATGAAAGATCATTTCAGCAAAATGATAATACCAATAAAAACAAATGGAAGAAGACTGATAGAGATTGTAACTTTTGTAATCGAGATGGCCACTTAGAATCTAAATGCTTTAAGAAGATGGAAGCCTTGGAAGCCGCAATGAAGAAACATAACATCCATGTGGAGCATTCTTCTACTTCAACTTCAACTTCATCTTCAGGAATGGCACTTTCTGCATGTCGTTGTCATTCATCTCAGTCTGGTTATGCATTAAATGTATCTTCTTCTTCTCATTCTCATGAGTGGCTCATTGATTCTGGAGCCTCTTATCACATGGCCAAAAACAAAGCCATGTTTTCTTCTTTAAATGATTGTAACACCAAAAATATATATGTTGGTGATGATAGATCTCTTAATGTTGTAGGGACTGGAACTGTTCATCTAGACAATGGTCAGTTTAATGATGTATTATGTGTTCCAACCTTATCCAGCAACCTTCTATCTGTATATCAGATAACTCATTCAGGTGAAGGTAAAATTGTTGAATTTTCACCTCATGATGTTGTAATCAAGGATCTAAGAGATCCTAAACAGATTCTAGCTACTGGTATTGCTGATGATTCCACAAGGTTGTATAAGTTTCACAACTTTGGCTCATCAAATCTTCCCTTAGTATTTGTTGCTCATAATGATGAAGTGAGCAAACTTTGGCATGAGCGATTTGGTCACTTAAACTATCGCTCCCTTCAGCATCTATGTAAAGAAAATATGGTGACAGGTCCTCCTATGGTATCTTGCAGAGATGGTGTTTGTTCCGGATGTGTACTCGGAAAACATCATCGGGACAGTTTTGACAAACGTGCCTCTTGGCCCGCCTCAGCCCCTTTACAGCTTGTGCACAGTGATTTATGTGGTCCACTTCCTGTTGCTTCATTCTCTGGCTGCAAGTATTTCTTAACTTTCATTGATGATTTCTCCAGACGCACTTGGGTATACTTCTTAAAACTCAAGAGCGAAGTATTTAACACATTTTTGGCCTTCAAAGCCTTTGTTGAAAAACAATCTGGACATCAAATTCTTAAGCTAAGAACTGATAATGGTGGAGAATATGTTAAAACACATTCATCAACTTTTGCACCGAAAATGGAATTCAAATGCAACATACTGTTCCATACACTCCACAACAAAATGGTGTAGCTGAAAGGAAAAATCGCACCTTAAAGGAAATGGCTAATTGTATGCTGCAATCTAAAGGACTCAGTCTTAGTTTTTGGGCGAAGCAATTAATTGTGCAAATTATATAATAAATCGCACTCCTACTAAGGTTCTAAAGAATATCACTCCAGAAGAAGCTTGGAGTTCCATTAAACCAGATGTAAGTCACTTTCGTATTTTTGGAAGTGAAGCATGGCCAATAAAATTCCTTAGAGATGTAAAGCATAAAGCTTTAGAACCCAAGAGTGTAGAAAGTACTTTTTTTTGGATATTCTGAAGATTGAAAAGGTTATAGACTTATTCATTAAGTAACAAAAAAATGTTTATCATTAGAAGAGATGTAAAAATTTGATGAAAATAAATCGGCCCTGCGAGCCAGTTCCGGTGGATTGTACCACCTCTTCCTATCTCTTCTACTTTGAAAACATTTCTTTTTCAGATGATGAAAGTGAGGATGACAATCCTCCTCCACCTTCTCAGGATCCTCAACTTCCAAGATGGGTCCGTGCTACTCGGGATGCAGTAGGTGATCTTGCCGGTGATCCTACAGATTAGCGCCGTACACGTTCTCAGTTTGAAAGGGCCTCTTCTTTACTGGCTCAAGCTCCAGTAAATCATGATCCTGACACTTTTGCAGAAGCTTCAGGCCATCCACATTGGGAAGCAGCTATGAATGAAGAATATCATTCATTGTTGGCAAATGATACATGGGATCTTGTTCCTCTACCAAAGGGATGCAAACTTGTTAGATGTAAATGGGTTTACAGAACCAAGTATGGACCAGATGGGAAAGTTGATAAACATAAAGCTCGTCTTGTTGCTAAGGGCTTTTCACAGGTTGAAGGCATTGACTACACTGAAACCTTCTCCCCTGTTGCCAAAATGAACTCTATCCGCCTTGTTCTTCCCCTTGCTGCCTCTTTAAAATGGGAAGTCCATCAGATGGATGTTAAATCTGCCTTCTTGCAATGGGGACTTGCATGAAGAAATCTATATGGAACAACCCATTGGCTTCATCCAAACAGACTCCAGCCTTGTATGTCGACTTAAGAAATCTCTTTATGGTCTCAAGCAAGCTCCTCGGGCTTGGTATGCCAAAATGGATAGCTTTCTTTTAGAACCTGGCTTTTCTAGGTGTTATTCTGACAATATTGTCTACACCAAGAAAGTGGGAAACTCTCTTATCATCCTTGTTCTTTATGTTGATGATCTTATTCTTACTGGTAGTGATCCCAACCTTATAAACCATGTGAAGTCCAGCCTTAAAAAAGAAATTTGAAATGACAGACTTAGGACACTTACACTATTTTCTCGGTCTTCAAGTCTTGCAATCCAAGGAGGGTATTTCCCTTTCCCAGTCCAAGTATGCTTGTGATATTCTTCGTCATTTTCACATGGAAGATTGTAAGCCAGCTCCTTCTCCCTTTCAGTCTGGAGTCAAACTTTCAGTCTCTTGTACTTCTCCTGAAGTTGATGCTACCTTATACCGTCAACTTGTAGGAAAACTCTTGTATTTAACCCATACTCGTCCTGACCTTTCCTTTGTTGTTGGCCTTGTTGCTCGTTTTATGCAAAACCCCCGTGAAAGTCATTGGAAAGCAGCTAAAAGAATACTTCGTTATGTTCGAGGTACAGTACAGTTTGGGATTCATTACAGTGCCAAAGCAGCTCCTCTATTAGTTGGTTTCACTGATTCTGATTGGGCTGGTGACCCTGATGATCGGAAGTCTACTGCCGGTTATGTCTTCACTCTTGGTTCAGGACCTATTACATGGGCTTGTAAGAAACAGGCTGCCATTTCTCTTTCGTCAGCAGAAGCAGAGTATCGTGGTGCCGTGGAAGCTAGTAAGGAAGCCTTGTGGCTTCGTCAGATCCTATCAGAATTTGGCTTTGAGCAGCAGCATCCGACTACACTTTGGTGTGATAATCAAAGTGCCATTCAGCTTTGCAAAGATCCAGTTCAGCATCAGCGCTGCAAACACATTGAACTTCACATGCACTTCATCAGAAAGCTCATTCATAACCATGTTCTTGAAGTGCAATATTGTTCAACAAATGATCAGGTTGCAGACATCTTCACAAAGGCTCTCACAGAGGCGAAGTTCACTAAACTTCGATATATGCTTGGAGTTCAGGAAGTTGTCACTAAGGGGGGATAGGCTCTAGTGCCTCCTTTCTTCTCCTATTGTGTCATATTTGTAAATCCTTCAATCCTATCCCAAGTTGTTCTTAAGGGGGGATGTTAGGATATTCCGACACATAGGAATAGTTAAGTTCAACTTGGTCTAGTATAGAGTTAGGTTAGCGTTAGGTAAAGGGTGTTTCTTTACCGTTGTACATTTTGTAACTTACAATCCGACGGTCACGATATGTAGTGATCCGACGGTTCATTCTCTCCTCGGTATTACCGACCACTTGATCCGTGGCTTGACACCCGATTGGTCCATGAATTCTATTTAAAGCGCATGGAGGGTCATTGTTCGGGTAATCCGTCTATGAGAGAAAGATTATGTAAATTTTCATTCTTTCATTAATAAATTTCCTGAAGTAGCCACGTTGGTGCAGGCCGTGGACTGTTTCCCTCTTTGAGGGTTTTAACCACGTCAAAAATATTGGTGTATTGATTTGAGATCTGGTTGTGAGCGGTGTCCTTTTCGTGTTCTTTCTGAGGAACTTACCCTATAAATTCCTACAGTGACTACTCCAGTATAACTAAAATGGCATCAGAAGCTTACAAAATCCAAAAAATGTTGAAGGGAACATTAATTATTTTCTAATTCAAAATATATTCTTGCTTAAAAAATTATAATTTTAATAAACAGCTAAATAAAAGTTAAAAATTCTTTTCGAAATGTTATAAAATTCATAGGGTTCAGCATTAAGGGCACATGGTTTGGGATTTAGGGTTTAGGGCTTATAACACTTTAGTAAATGCTTTTAATAAAAACTTAAATAAAAGTTACAAAATGATTTTTAAAATTCTATAAAATTATTTTGGTTTGGTGTTTAGGGTTTATGGTTTGGGGTCTAAAAGATTTTGAAATGATTATGGTTTAGGGTTTCTAAAAATTTAGTAAATTATATTAATAAACACCTTAAAGAAGTACAAATGTTTGTTAAAATGTTATATTAATGCATAATGTTTAGTGTTTAGGACTTAAAATGTTATAAATTCTTATCATTTAGGTTTAAAATTTTATAAAATGCTTTTAATAATATATAAAAAGGTTAAAAACCACATTTATTATGTTAATAAATGACTATTGTTTAGTGTTTACATTTTAAAAACACTTTAGTAAAATATTTTAATAACTACTTAAAAAAAAGGTATAAAACACTTTTTAAAATGTTATAAAACGCTTATGGTTTAACATTTAGGTTGTAAAATGTTATAAAATACTTAGGGTTTAGGGTTGAGAGCTTAAATTGTTATAAAGTTCTTAGCATTTAGGGTTTAAAATGTCATAAAATGCTTAGGGTTTAGGGTTTAGGATTTAAAATCCTATAAATTACTTAGGGTTTAGGCGTGAGGGTTTAAAATGTCAGAAAATGCTTAGGTTTTATGGTTTATAAGACTTTAGTAAATGCTTTTAATAAAAAAATAGAAAAATTTACAAAAAACTTGCTAAAAAGTAATAAATTTCTTAGGATATAGGATTTAGGGTTTATGGTTAAATATGTTATAAAATTCTTAGGGTTTACAGTTTATGGTTTTAAAAAGTTATGGTTTTAAAAAGTTACAAGACACTTGATAAAATGTAATAAAATGCCTAAGTTTTAGGGTTTATAACACTTGACAAAAATGTTACAAAACACTTGTTAAAATGTTTTAAAGTACTTAGGGTTTAGGGTTTAGGGTTTCAGGTTTGGGTTTTAAAATGTTGTAAAATTCTTAGGGTTTAGGGTTTGGGGTGTAGCTTTTAGGGTTTAGGGTTTATGGTTTATAACACTTTAAAAAATTATTTTAATAAATACTTAAATAAAAGTTACAAAACCATTTTCTAAATGTTATAAAATTCTTAGGATTTAACGTTTATGATTCATGGTTTGGATTTTAGGGTTTATGGTTTAGTGTTTATAACACTTTAGTAAATGATTTTAATAAACAGTTAAATAAAAGTCACAAAAAACTTCCAAAATGGTTATAAAATCATTATGGTTTTATGGTTTAGGGTTTATAACACTTTAGTAAATTTTTTAATAAGAACTTAAGTCAAAGTTACAAAACACTTTATAAAATGTTATAAATAGGTTACGGTTTAGGGTTTAGGGTTTACCATTTAGGCTTTTGGGTTTAGTGTTTATGGTTTATAAGAATTTAGTCAATGCTTTTAGGGGTTAGCGTTTAGGGTTTATAATACATTAGTAAATTATTTTAGTGTCTAGGCTTTAGCCTTTAAGCATTAGGCAATAGGGTTTGGGGTTTGGGTTTAGGGTTTATTAGGGATTGTAGTATTAGTAAATTAGTAGTAGTAATAAAATTTACAAAACAATTTTTAAATTGTTGTAAAATTCTGACGGTTTAGTGTTTACAGTTTACGGTTTGCAGTTTACAGTTGGGAGTTTAGGATTTAAGTTTTCTCATTTAGGTTTTAGTGTTTAGGGTTTTCAAAATGTTATAAAATTCTCAGGGTTTAAGGTTTAGTGTTTTGGGATTAGGGATTAGTATTTAGGGTTTATAAAACTTTAGTAATACTTTGATAAACACTTAAATAAAAGTTACAAAATGTTTTTAGATGTGTTATACAATTATTAGTGTTTACGGTTTAGAGTTTAGGGTTCGGGGTTTAGGGTTTGGGATTTAGGGTTTAGGGTTTACGGTTTAGAGCTTAGGGTTGAGGGTTTACAAAATGATTTTTAAAACTTTATAAAATTCTTAACATTTAGGTTTCATGATTTAGGGGTTAAGGGTTTGGGGTTTAGGATTTAGGGTTAAACATTTAGGGTTTAAGGTTTAAGGTTGAGGGCTTAGGGTTTAGAGTTTGGGGATTTAGGGTTTGTGGTTTCAGGTTTATTGTTTAAGGTTTATAACACTTTAGTAAATTCTTTTAATAAACACTTAAATAAAATTTACAAAGCATTGTTTGAAATGCTATAAAATGTTTAGCGTTTAGGGTTTCTGGTTTAAGATTTGATGATTAGGGTTTAGGCTATAGGGTTGATGGTTTAGGGTTTAGGATTTATAACACATTAGTAAATTCCTTTAATAAACACTTAAATAAAAGTTACAAAATGCTTTGTAAAATGTTATAAAATGCTGAGGGTTTAGAGTTTAGGGTTTCAGGTTTAAGGTTTATAACACTTTAGTAAATGCTTTTAATAAACACTTAAATAAGAGTTACAAAATTATTTTTAAAATGTTATAAAATGCTTACAGTTTAGGGTTTAGGGTTTCAGATTTGGGGTTTGGGGTTTGGATTTTACAATTTATGTTATAAAATGCTTAGCATTTAGGTTTTGGGGTTTAGGGTTTAGAGTTTAGGTTTTAAAATTTATGGTTTATAACAAATCAGTAAATGCTTTCAATAGACACTTAAATAAATGTTAGAGAATATTTTAAAAAATGTTATAAAATACCTATGTTTTAGGCTTTAGGGTTTAGTGTTTAGGTTTAGTGTCTACGGTTTGGATTTTAGGGTGTAGAGGTTAGTTTTAATAACACTTTATTAAATGATTTCAATAAAAACTTAAATAAAATATACAAAACCCTTTTTAAAATGTCATAAAATGCTTAGGGTTTACGGTTTAGGATTTAGGGTTTGGGGTTTAGGGTTTACTGTTTAAGGTTGAGGGTTTAGGGTTTGTAACACTTTTGTAAATTATTTCAATAAACACTTAAATAAAAGTTACAAAACACTCTTTAAAAATTTATAAACTCCTTTGTTTTTAGTGCTTAGAGTATAGGCTTTGGGATTTAGGGTTTAGGGTTTATTACACTTTATTAACTGATTTTAATAAACACTTAAATAAATGTTACAAATCAATTTTTAAAATGTTATAAAACGCTTTGGGTTTAGTGTTGAGGGTTTAGGATTTGAAATATGATAAAATGATTAGGGTTTAGGGTTTATAAGACTTTGTTAAATGATTTTAATAGGCACTTAAAAAAATTTACAAAATGTTAGTTAAAATGTTATAAAATGCTTAGGGTTTCACGTTTAGGGTTTAAAATATTATAAAATCCTTAGTGTTTAGGGTTTAGAGTTTAAGGTTTATAGCACTTTAGTAAATGGTTTTAACAAACACTTAAATAAAAGTTACAAAAAGCTTTCTAAATTTTTCTAAAATCCTTAGGGTTTACGGATTACAATTTATAACAACTTAGTAAATGCTTTTAATAAACATTTAATTAAGAGTTACAAAATGATTTTTCAAATATTATAAAATTATTAGCGTCTAGGGTTTAGGTGTTAGGATTTGTGGTTTGGGGTTTGGATTTTAGAGTTTATGCTTTATGGTTTAGGGTTTATAACAATTTAGTAAATGATTTTAATAAACAGTTAATAAAAGTTGCAAAACGCTTTTTAAAATGTTATAAAATGCCTAGGGTTTAGTATTTTGGGTTTAGGTTTTAGAGTTTAGGTTTTAGGATTTATGGTTTATAACACTTTAGTAATTTCTTTCAATTAACACTTAAATAGGTATTACACAACACTATTTAAAATGTTATAAAATACTTACGTTTTAGGCTTTAGGGTTTAGGGTTTAGGGTTTACAGTTTATGGTTAATGGTTTGGGTTTTAGGGTTTAGAGATTAGTTTTTATAAGAATTTATTAAATTCTTTCAATAAAAACTTAAATAAAAGTTACAAAATCCTTTTTAAAAACTTATAAAATACTTAGGGTTTAGGGTATGGGGTTTAGGGTTTGGGGTTTAGGGTTTAGTGTTTAGGATTAATGGTTTAGGGTCTGTAACACTTTAGTAAATTCTTTTAAAAAACACTTAAATAAAAGTTACAAATAATTTTCTAAAATGTTATAAAATGCTTTTGTTTTAGAGTTTAGGATATAGGCTTTTTTATTTAGGGTTTAGGGTTTATAACACTATATTATATTATTTTAATAAACACTAGAATAAATGTTACAAAACAATTTTTAAAATGTTATAAAATGCATTTGTTTTAGGTTTTAAAATATGATAAAATGATTAGGGTTTAGGGTTCATAATACTAGTTAAAATTTTAGAAAATGCTTAGGATTTAGTGCTTAGGGTTTAAAATTTTATCAAATGCTTAGGGTTTAGTGTTTAGAGTTTAGGGTTTATAGAACTTTAGTAAATGATTTTAATAAACACTTAAATAAAAGTTACAATACACTTGTTAAAATGTTATAAAATGCTTAAGGTTTAGGGTTTTGGATTTAGGTTAGGGTTTAAGGTTTGGGGTTCAGGATTTAGTGTTTAGGGTTTATGACACTTTATGAAGCTCATGTGATAAACACTTAATTAAAAGTTACAAAACACCTTTTAAAATGTTATAAACTCATTAGGGTTTAGGGTGTAACATTTAGGGTTCACGGTTTAGGATTTCGTGTTTAGGCTTTAGGGTTTACAGTTTATAACACTTTAATAAATGGTTTTAATGAACACTTGAATAAAAGTTACAAGGAAATTTTTAAAATGTTATAAAATTCTTAGGTTTTAGGGTTTAATGTTTAGGGCTTAGGGTTTAGGATTTATAAGAAATTAGTAAATTCCTTTAATAAACTCTTAAATGGAAGTTATAAAATGATTTTTCAAATATTATTAAATTCTTAGGGTTTAGGGTTTACATTTTACGGTTTATAGTTTATAAAACTTTAGTAAATTCTCTGAATAAACACTTAAATAAAAGTTACAAAAAGCCTTTTAATATGCTATGAAATTCTGAGGATTTAGGATTTAGGGTTTCTGGTTAGCGTTTAGGGTTTAGACTTTAGAACTTATAACACTTTAGTAAATGATTTTAAGAAAAACTTAAATTAAAGATAAAAGAATTCTTTTTAAAATGTTATAAAATGCTTAGGGTTTAAGGTTTATGGTTTGGGGTTTAGGGTTTAGGATTTATAACACTTAAGTAAATTCTTTTAATAAACACAAATAAAAAGATCCAAAATGATTTTTAAAATCATATAAAATGCTTAGGGTTTAGGGTTTAGGGTTTGTGATTGATGGTTTGGGGTTTAGGGCTTAGGTTTTAAGGTTTATAACACTTCAGTAAATGATTTTAATAAATACGTAATAAAAAATTAAAAAAAAATCTTTTTAAAATGTTATAAAATTCCTATGTTTAGGGTTTAGGGTTTGGTGTTTAAGGTTTAGGGTCTAAGATTTATAACAATTTAGTAAATGATTTTAATAAACACTTAAATAAAAGTTATATAACTCTTTTTAAAATTTTATAAGATGCCTAGGGTTTAGGGTTTAGTGTTTAGGATTTAATGTTTCAGGTTTAGGGTTTATTTTTTAGGGTTTACAGTTTACAAGACCATAGTAAATTCTTTTAATAGAAACTTAAAAAAATGTTAAAAGACAGTTTATAGAATGTTACAAAATGCTTAGTGTTTAGGGTTTAAAATGTTATAGAATTCTTACGTTTTAGGGTTTAAAACACTTTAGTAAATGCCTTTAATATATACCTAAAAAAATTTACAAAGCACTTATTAAAAGTCTATAAAATACTTAGGGTTCATGATTTAGGGTTTAGGTTGAAAATGTTGTAAAATTCTAAGGATTTAGGATTTAGAGATTATAGCACTTCGGTAAATGATTTTAATAAGCACTTAAAAAAATGTTACAAAATGATTGTTGAAATGTTATAAAATGATTAGGGTTTATAACACTTTAGTAAATGTTATAAAATGCTTAGGGTTTAGGGTTTAGGGTTTGGGGTTTAGGGTTGAGGGTCTAGGGTTGAGGGTCTAGGGTTTGGGGTTTAGCGTTGAGGGTCTAGGGTTGAGGGTCTAGGGTTTAGGGTTTATAACACTTTAGTAAGTTATTTTAATAAACACTTAAAAAAAAATTCAAAAACTTTTTAAAAATTCATAAAATTATTAGAGTTTAGTGTTTAGGATGTAAGGTTTGGGGTTTAAGGTTTAGCATTTAAGGTTTAAGGATTAGGGTTTAGGGTCAATAACACTTTAGTAAATTATTTTAATAAACACTTAAATAAAAGTTACAAAAATCTTTTGAAAAGGTTATAAAATGCTTAGGGTTTAGGGTTTGGGGTTTTGAGTTTGGGGTTTAGGGTTTAGCATTTAGGGTTTTGGGTTTTGGGTTTATAAAACTTCAGTAAATTCTTTTAACAAACACTTAAATAAAATATATGAAACACTTGTTAAAATTTTATAAAATGGTTCGGGTTTAGGGTTTATAACACTTCAGTAAACGGTTTTAATAAAAATTTAAAAAAGGTTACAAAACTCTTTAGAAAATTTTATAAAATGCTTAGCATTTAGGGTTTAAAGTTTATAACACTTCAGTGAATTATTTTAAGAAACACTTAGAAAAAGTTACAAAAGGATTTTTATAATGTTACAAACTCTTGAGGGTTTAGGGTTTATAACAATTTAGTAAATGATTCTAATTAAAACTTAGAAAAAGTTATAATATGCTTGTTAAAATGTTATAAAATGTTTAGATTTTATAGTTTACTATTTATAACACATTAGTAAATACTTTTAATAAACACTTAAAAGCAAAGTTACAAAAATCTTCATAAAATTTTATAAGATGCTTAGGGTTTAGGATTTATTGTTTACGGTTTAATGTTTAGGGTTTATGGTTCAGGTTTTATGGTTTAGGATTAGGATTTATATGATTTTAATGAATTAATTTAATAAGAACTTAAAAATGGTTACAAGACAATTTCTAAAATGTCATAAAATGCTTAGTGTTTAGGGTTTAAAATGTTATAAAATGCTTAGAGTTTAGGTTTAGGTTTTAGGGTTTCTGGTTTAGGTTTTAAAACACCTTAGCAAATTCTTTTAATAGATACTTAAAAAGAAGTTTCAAAACACTTATTAAAATGTTATAAAACACTTACGGTTAAGGGTTAAGGGTTTAGGGTTTAAAATGTTATGAAATGAAGAGAGTTTAGGCTTTACAGATTAGGTTTTAGGGTTTAAAATGTTATAAAATTCTTAGTGTTCAAGGTTTAGGGTTTAGGGTCTAGTGTTTATAGTATATAACACTTTGGTAAATTCTTTTAATAAACAACATAAAAAAGTTACAAAACGATTGTTAAAATGTTATACAGTTCTTAGGGTTTAAGTTTTAGGGTTTATAACACCTTAGTAAATGCTTTTAATAAACACTTAAATAAAAGTTCCAAAATTATTTTTAAAATGGGTATAGGATTTAGTGTATAGGATTTGGGGTTTAGGGTTTAGTTTTTAGGGTTTAATGCTTATAACACTTTAATAAATGCTTTTAATAAAGACTTAAATAGAAGTTACAAAATTATTTTTAAAATGTTATAAAATGCTGAGGGTATAGGGTTTAGGGTTTAGGGGTTATAATACTTTAGTAAGTTCTTTTAATAAACACTTAAGAAAAAGTTACAAAACCTTTTTTAAAATGTTATAAAATGCATAGGGTTTAGGGTTTAGGGTTTAGGAGGTAGGGTTTCTAGTTTAACATTTAGGGATTAGGTTTTAGGGTTTATAACACTTTACTAAATTCTTTAATAATCATTTAAATAAAAGTTACAAAACCGTTTTTAAAAGGTTATAAAAATTTTAAGGTTTAGGGTTTAGAATTTTGGGTTTGGGTATATAGCACCTCATTAAATGCTTCTCGTAAACACATAAATAAAATATATGAAACACTTGTTAAAATTTTATAAAATGTTTAAGGTTTAGGATTTATAGCACTTTTGTGAATTCTTTTAATAAACACTTTAAAAAAGGTTAGAATACACTCTTTAAAATGACATAAAATTCTCAAGGTTTATGGTTTAGGGTTTGGGGTTTGGGGTTTATAACACTTTCGTGTCCCTCTCCACCATTGTTTCTTAGGCATATGGCACCGAATATGACCAAGGGTCGAGGCTGGTAGCCCAAACCCTCCCTCCTAAAGCTCTAAACTTAAACATTATATAATAGTTCGGTCTATGCTATGTTAAGAACTACCATGTGGCATGTTACTGAAGTGCTCCATTATGGAGTGGGAGGTCAGGGGTTTAAATCCCTCGGACCTCACTCAGACCCATACTAAAATTTTAATTGACCCTAGGGTTCCATGTGGCAGCCCATGACTCGGCCACATGACACCCAATTATTGGTCTACATAAAACTAGCACAAACCAATCAAATGTGCCAAAAATAAATGAACTAGAGGATGACACATAGCAAGCTATCATTAACTCATACCTTACACAGTCACTCTGCTAACTCACTATATGATCAACCTAGTCAATTGACAAGTTAGCGAACCTACTGGAATTTTAATTATTGGGCCAAACAATGAGCACATGATAACTTGAGCATATGGTGTCAGATTGAGGTAAAATGAATGTCATTGGATTGAGAAAAACAAGCACTTCAATTTGATGCTACATTTAAGAATTTCTCGACACTTTCATTTTTGAGAAAAATTGTGATCAGCTGATCATCTGTGGAATTCAAGATCTTTAGTTTCCTATTGGTCAAATAATTTCCAGAAAGAATGTAATTTTTTTTTTGTAAGATGAGGTAGTGCCTTTATTTTTCTACTCATATAAATCCAGGTTAAGCCATATACATCGTTTTGGTGGCTTCAACCCGCCCAAATGGGAAATTGAGTCTGTTGGCCACCTAAAATTAAAATATGCCATCCAATAACAAAAGTGGGTAAGTCTATTAATCCATACTAAGTATACTTCACAATAGAAAAAACTAAACATATATCCAGTAGTCATGAAAACAGGAAAAAAGGATGAAATATTGTCCTCAAAATCTAGCCATGGAGGCAATAGCTCGGCTTAAGGGTCATTCTTCACAACCCTCGAGCGGTATCACCTTTGCTCGATGTGCTAGAATGAGTTGCTTCAACTGTTGCTAGATTTTATCCAGCTTACTATCTTGCATAATTATGGTGATTTGCAGGTTCTTCATTTCTTTTTTCATGTTAGGCATGCCTTGGGCCAGTTCCACCAATTCTTCTACAACTTGCTCCAGTGCCCTTTCTAGTAGGCATTTCAACACCTAGTAAACGTGCAAGGCCTATTTATATCGGGTCATGCGACCTCTCATGTTACTTGGGTTTGGTATGAGATCCCCCCACTCTTCCATTTCTGGCTTTGAGTCATCCTCCATTACATTTTCCTCCATCTCCTTAATTAGTCTACGTATTTCCTCAACTGTGCCCACTTTATATGCCCTTTCCACCTCTTGGATGGTTTTCCTCATTTTTCTTTGGTTGCGTCTCTATGGGACCATCAAATAGGTTGCATTATTGTTGTGGCCAGGTTGGTTACATTGGCCCCTTCTACCATGCCCCCTTCCCTATCCCGTCCGCACCATTTTGCCTCTTACTGTCACCTGTGTATCCTTTCCAACAGAGAATCTTAGATTCTCTACCATTGCCTTTGTTCTCCTCTCCTGAGTACCCATTCCCCTAAATTGGCATTCAACACAAAAAATTCTCCCTCTGGTCAGACTGCTCTCAATCCTTCCTCCTCTTGTCCCAGATAATTGGGTAACCTTTATTGTCTTCCCCATTTCCCAGATTTTTTCTTTGTCCTCCTCAGGCGATCCCTGATCCTCTCCATTGCAGAAATCTACAGGGGTTTTGCCCTGGTTGCCTCAGTTTCCTCCCATTCTGTGACCTTCCCCTGAATTTTCCTTCGACCCTACTTCCTCCTCCTTACTACCATCTTTAAAGGATTTAACCCCCTCTGATATAATTCTCCCTTTATCTACTAAACCTATCTCTCCCTCTCGTTCCATTAAACTATTAAAAATTAAGCAAATTACAGGATTCAACTTTACGAAAACATACCCAGACCTGTGCATCACCTCTGGTGAAACCAACTTGTCCTTCCCTCCCGCTATCTTCCTCCTTCACTTCTTTGTGACCAACCTCATTACCCTCTCCTCTCTAGTTTTCCTTCTATCAACTTTCCCACGTCTAATCAATGTGGCGCCATCGATTTCTGCTATTTCCTCCCCCAATCCCATGTTAGCTCTATTCCTCGGGCGGCTGTCCCATATGCATGCCTCCCCCACATCCTGTTTTATTATGGGAATGTTGGGAGGCTAGCACTGCCATCCATTCCCCTCCATGATCCATTCCCATGTCATCTTCCCATCTCTCATCCCAATCGGGGGAGAAAGAATACCCCTATTACAAAAAAATTGTTCGATTGCAACATTTTATGTATGAAATTCGATGAATGCAAATCATTCATCCTGAATTTTAGGAAAAAGCATTGTTTCCCTTTAACTTCCTTTGAATACCCAAAACGAGTCATATTTGTATAACTATTAAAATATTGGATCGTATACTTGCTGTTGGAGAGTGTTCATGATTATTTGATATATCTTCTTACACTCTACTCCAAAATTGGAATTCAAAAATAATAATTCAAATATTCATGGATATGATAGCACAATTTATATTCACCTCCCTTTTTTAATGTCTTAGGGACACATAAGTTGTTGGTAGATTGTTTGCACAACCTAAGATAACACATGAAGGAAAATTCAATAAATAAAAAATGGTGGAGGCACCTATCATGATGTCACTTACATCAAATTATGAGTAATTAGTGCGCCCATATAATAATTGACCTGTGGACTTACGCCCATCCCATGAAAGATAGGTACTTAAATCTACCAAAGCATAAGAACTTTTGCCTATTTTACTAAAATTCAATAATAAACTATTGGGTGAGATTATGGTTTCCTCTTGTTTAAAATGCATTTTTGAATGCATAAATAGATTTAACACCTACTCCATTTAGGGAAAAAGTTACAATGAAATATTTCGAGAAAGGGGCAAAAACATCTATTAGAGTACACCCTTAAATGTTTGCAATATTCATTCTAATTTTCATACACCAAGATCATGATGGAGGAGTTATTTAGGTATTGGATATAAGGAATCTAGATTTAGTGTGAGATTTTGTTTCCTTTGTTGTCCCTTTCCTTTCTCTTTCAAGTTTGTATACCTTCGCATTGGTTCAAGTTTGGGTGAACCTAGGCATCAAAGAGCAATTTGAATATGATCGAATACGAAAGTGAACTTGCATCAAGATATTTCCATGGATAGATGCATAAACCAACATTGTGTAACGTACAAACGTGTAGAGATTATATAGCATATGTAGGTGATAGAATGATAAGGGACATGCAAGAAACTAATGGGAGGTGTCGATAGGTACCCTACATTGGTGTAACTAGCATGAAATGTAGGAGAAGAACCTACAAATGGAAGAACAAGAATGGACAAGACACCACAAGACACAAGGTAGAGATGGTGGTCCAAATTTGTTCTTTGAGAAAAATCAAATAGTTTAGGAAGAATTTTTGTAACTTTTATTTAAGTGTTTGTTAAACGAATTTACTAAATTTTTATGGACCCTAATCCATAAAAATAAAACCCTAAGCCCTAAACACAAAAACATAAACCCTAAACCCCAAAATGCAAACCCCAAATCCTAAACCGTAAACCCTAGACCCTAACCATTTTATAACATTTTAAAAATTGTTTTGTAACCTTTATTTAAGTGTTTACTAAAATCGTTTAGTAAGATGATGTAGAACCTAAACACTAAACACTAAACCTAAACCCAAACCCCAAATGTTACACCCTAAACCATAATCATTTTATAACATTTTAAAAAGTATTTTGAAACTTTTATTTAAGTGATTATTAAAATATTTTACTAAAGTCTTATAAACCTGAAACCCTAACCTCAAAACCCTAAAACCTAAACCCTAAATCATAAACCCTAAACTCTAAACCCTAAACCTTAAACCCTAAACCCTAAACCTTAAAACCTAAGCCCCAAACCATGAACATTAAACCCTAAACCCTAAGCATTTTATAACATTTTAAAAGAGTTTTGTGATTTTTATTTAAGTGTTTATTAAAATATTTTACTAAAGTGTTATAAGCCCTCAACCCTAAATTGTAAACCACGGACCCTAAACCCTAAACCCTAAACCCTAAATGCTAAATGCTAAACCCTAATAATTTCATAACATTTTAAAGCAAAATTATGTAACATTTATTTAAGTGTTTATTAAAATTATTTACCAAACCCCAAACCATAAACCCTAAACTCTAAATCGTAAGCATTTTATATCGTCTGAAGAAAATTTCTAACTTTTAGTTAAGTGTTTATTTGGAGGATTTATTAAGTCTTATAAACCCTAGACTCTTAACCCTAAACCCTAAGCAATTTATAACATTTTAAAAAGTGTTTTTTTTAACTTTTATTTAAGTGTTTATTATAAGAATTTACTAAAGTCTTATAAACCATAAACCCTAAGCATTTTATAGCATTCTAAAAAGAGTTTTGTAACCTTTACTTAATTTTTTATCAAATTAATTTGCGAAGGTGTTATAAACCCTAAACAATAAAAACTAAACCCTAAACTATAAACCCTAAACTGAAAAACCTAAACCCGAAATGTTAAAGCCTAAGCCTTTTATAACATTTCAAAAAGCCTTTTGTAACTTTCATTTAAGTGTTTATTAAAACAATTTACTAAAGTGTAATAAATCCTAAACCCTATACCCTAAACCCCAAACTGCAAACCCTAAACCCTATACCTTATACCCTAAAACCTAAACCCTAAGCATTTCATAACATTTTAAAAAGTGTTTTGGAACTCTTTTTACGTGTTTATTAAAAGAATTTACTAAAGTGTTATAAAATTTAAACACTAATCCCTAAAACCTAAACCCTAATTAAATTATAACATTTTAAAGAGTGTTTTGTAGCTTTTATTTAAGTTTATATTAAAAACATTTACTAAATTATTATAAACCCTAAACCCTAAATGCTAAAGCCTAAGAATTTTATAACATTTTAAAAACTATTTGTAACTTTTATTTAAGTGCTTATTAAAAGAATTTACTAAAATGTTATAAACGCTAAACCCTAAACCCCCAAACCCTAATCCCTAAACCATAAACCCCAATAATTTTATCAGTATCTATAATAAGGGAAGACCACACCTCAGTATGTGAGTGTAGGAGGGAGAAAATCGTGATACATGAGATACCCCGACCTTTGTTTTTCCACGCTTCTTCATAAACCTTTTGACTTTTATTTATTTTTCTTCATAACTCCTCCAGGCTCCATGGGATGAATGCATTATGTGTACTATGTAGCAGTGGATACCCGTTTAACGTGGGGTGGTTCATACCTACACCCTAAACCTTAAACCCTAAACCCTTAAACCCAAAATCATAAACACTAAACCATAAGCATTTTATAACATTTTAAAAAGTGTTTTGTAACTTTTATTTAGGTGTTTATTAAAACAATTACTAAGTTGTTATAAATGTGAAAACATGACCCATAAACCCTAAACCCTAAACCCTAAACCAAAAATCTTAAAACTTAAACCCTGAGCATTTTATAAAGTGTTATTACCCTAAACGCTTAACCCTAAACCCTAAACCCAAAACCCTAAATCCTAAACCCTAAATTATAAACCCTAAACCCTAGGCATTTTATAACAGTTTTGAAAACGCTTTGTAACTTTTATTTAAGTGTTTACTAAAAAAATTTAATAAAGTTCTATAAATCCTAAACCCTAAACTCTAAAGAATAGACCCCTAACCCTAAACACTCAAGTGTCAACCCTAAACCCTAAGTATTTTATAGCATTTTAAAAAGTGTTTTGTAAATTTTATTTAAATGTTTATTAAAAACCATTTACTAAAGTGTTATAATTCCTAAACTCTAAACTCTAAACCCTAAACACTTGACTTAGAATATAATGTATATAGAATATTTTGACCAAAGAATGATTTATTGGTTTTATTATAACTATTGTGACCATATAATTAAATGGATTGAAAACTGCTACAACCATTACTCTATGATAAGAATCAGAGCACTAACTCCATTATACATATTGCATTAAAAAATTATATACATATTGCATTAAAAAATTCATAAAAATTAATTAAAATATATTATTATTATTATTGGAGTTATATGATATATAAAAATATGTTTATTGAATCACCCCCACTATTATTATGGGGATCCTTTAATTGGAAATAATTCTTCTTACATTACCATGGATTATAAATACCACATGCCCGATATGACGTGTTGATATGCCATCTTCTTAAATTAATTAATGTGAGATAATTTCATTAATATAGTGTATTTATCTTGAAAATAAATCTTATCATTGATATGTAAATATTACCATGAATATTCCAACATATTCAATGGGTTCAGAAATCTTATCATTGACATGTCAATATTACCATGAATATTCCAACATATTACATGGGTTCAAAAATCTTATGATTGATATGTCAATATTACCATGAATATTCCAACATATTCCATGGGGTTTAAATATCTACGATGAATCTAATAATAAAATTATAATTGTGGAAGTTCTATTCTTACAATTAGCATAATTATAGGCATATATATTTTTGAATTTATTTTCAATTTATGTTAAAAGAAAATATTAACATTAAATTACGATATACTAGGGAATGCATATAAATTAAATGGATCAAACTCTAAATAAAATTCAATCCATGATAACCATCAAAATTTGGTTACCCCCAATATTTCCTATCACATATTTCATAGATTAAAAAAACATAGTGAAATTTAACTAAATTATAACTATTGAAAGACTTATATTTCTTCATTAGACAATTTTAGGCATATCTAGTTTGGAATTTATTTTTAATTTAAGTTAAAAGAAAAATATTAACATTAATTTAACAAAACTTAGGAGCCATATTAATTAAATAGATCTAACTGCAAATAAAATTCAATCCATGATAATCACCAAATTGTGTAACACATAGTACCTATCACATTTCCTAGATTAAAAAAAATTAACAAAATTATAACTTTATTACAAGCTATATTGTGATTATTTATAATAATATTCTTTTCATGCATATTTCAACAAAAAATAATCTTAGTGGAAAATTTTACCGGTGAAATTTAGCCCTTGGTCTAAATTAAAGGGTTTCTAATTTTCAATGGAAAATGATTTTGTATCATATTGCATTATTAATAGTAGCCCCAAGATTATTTTATAATAAAAATAGGTATGGAGGTTAGCATAGCCTTATTTCAATGGAGGTGCTACTAATTTCCATTTACCCCAATTTTCAAGGACACGGATTTATGTTACCCATTTATCCTTTCTCATTTGATTTTAAATGAGCTCTTTATTTCACTCGCGCTTATATCATGGTATTGATAGTGATTTGAAGAGAACAACTCACATTTAAGTATTCAATAGTCTTCTTTCCATTTTCTAAACTTTCACATGATTAATGATTGTCATATCTAATACAGGAGGCTTGTGTATTTTCTTTACATGCCAATACCTCGAGCATTCTCTCCTTTATGTCCTGATTTTTTTTGCTTAATTTTTGGGACATGTAATGATTTTTTGTTTGGAAACCCGACCAAACAAGTAACCTTAAATGTTTCAAAATATGAAAAGAAAATATATATTTTATGGCTCTCAAATACAATACATGAGATTTATCTATATAGCCATAGGCAACAGAGCTAAGAGAAGGAAACATAAATGAAAACTAAAGATACATAGGCAGATAGGCATGCATGCATATTTCTGGGGATCAATAACCTTTACTGGGATTGGATGTTTACTCCTCGGAGTGCACCCACGACTAGGAGGAGGTCCCATTTTCCATTAAGTTCTTGCAAGCACACCACTTGTATGACCAACATCAACAGTCGAACCTTCCATATCAGCAAACACGTCGGTGTTTTTAGGATTATGTCACTCATCGGAAAGTTCTCTTTCCACCTAAGTGATCTCTTCTTGAATTGGTTAATTGTTCAAATCCCTCTAATGATTGGTTGTGCTCCCAAGTCGAATTTGAGCTCCAAAATAACCTAACCCTTCGTAGTAATATGCTCCTCGCTAGAGACTAGAACTTTGTCTAGGCATGGAAAACAACAACAAAACATGAGAAGCCTGTGTCAGACTCGAATGGTTCAACAAGAGTGGAGAAACCTAAACACAATCCCCTATCCTTACCAAGATCTTTTAGTGGAAGAGCCATCTTGAGGCCCAAAACTTCTACAAGAGAAGAACATGGAAAAAAACAAGGATTAGGAATAAAAATGTATAAATAAATATTCTTAAGATACCTAGGCCCAATGTCTCTACTAGGTTCCTCGGGGGGCATTATCACTTGTCTCAATCTCTAAGGCTGAGGAAGAGTCTAGCTGAGGTAACCATAGAGCAATCTTTTGACTTGGTAGCTAGCCTTACCAAGCCAGAGAGGGCTCTCTCCAAAGGATCACACCCAAGAGGGCTAGATAGATTAGGGTTTTATGCTAGATATGATGTGCAGAGTTTGTTTAATTTGATTTGGTCAGGTTGTTGGAATAAGATTAGGTCTAAGAGACTATGTTTCGGAAAATTGGGGTATGATTGTAGACATCTAAGTATATATGTATAGAGAATATCATGCATAAAAATATTATACACAACATTTTATATTTTGTTAATAGACCATGTAATAATAGACTTTCTGTGATAATTTGAATTAGGATTTGGTTATGTAAGATAATGATAATTGGAAGGATTATTTCAATATCGACATGCCTAGGAATAAATTGAAGATAAGTAATCATTTCTAGCTTATACAGAAAAATAAGTGATTCACACCTCCATAGTAATGCTTGAGAACAACAAACTTTGGAGATTAGTTGGACCATCTTAAACATTATAATTTTTTAAACAAGAATATAATTTGAAGTAGAAAAATAATTTATGTTCCCTTCGTTTTTTTTTGGATTTTGTAAGCTTTTGATGCCATCTTAGTTATAGTGGAGTAGTCATCTTTGTTTTATCCTTCAAAATATCATACAAAAGTATACAAATTGTCATGTAAATTGTTGTTCCATTACATATTATATTCAAAGTTTAACTAATTGGTATCAACTAAACCCTTTAAATTGATAAATTTGGTTGTCATGTTGAACTTAAAGATAGAGAGCAAAGTATCTCCATTCACAACATACACCAAAATATAAACATGTCAAAAAGAGAAATTTAAATACTCTTATTGAAGTCTAGGATCCATATTCAAGAAGTTCATAATGTTATTGAGAAGAAAGGGTTGTATGCCCAACTAGCTTATAGGGTTATATGTCAAGTAGATTTGATTGAATTTATTGTTCTTCCACATCCAAGGCATGTTCTAAATTATTTATTATAACAAGGTTACTATATGTCAATTTCAAACTACAATTTAGATAGAAATGGGTTCTATATTTTATGTTTTACTTTGAATTCAAATTTTTTACTTTAAAAGCAAATCAATGTTATTTTAAATTTTAACTTTTAATTTTTCCATCAACAATTCGGTCTAACTAACTTTCAAATTTCCAATCTTTTACCTCACAAGAAATTAAGTATTTTTTCTTTTAAATTTAACTTTTAATTTTTTAAGTTAATTATTTTTGTTTTTTTTAATTCAGTGTTAAAAGTTAATTATTTTTGTTTGTTTGTTTTTTTTAATTCAAATTTACCTGTTGTTTTTGTTCGTGTAACTTTCAAAAATGTAATTAATATTAAGTGTTCTAAATTTAGATAAGTTTTTACTTTTTTGGGCTGTTTTAATTAATAATAGTTGAATTGAACTCTAACATTTAGATAAGAGTTAGTGGAGGAATTTGAGCCGTTTCTTGCAAGCGGATTTCATCATCGCAAAATTTTTGGTTTTGTTTTTTGGGATTTTAAAGATTGTATTTAATATTCCGCTTTCTAGTTTTAGGTAACGTTTTGCATTTTTCCGTTTTGTTTTTTTTGGTTGTAATTAATATTTATTTAATTCAGCCTTAACATTTAGTTAAGAGCTGGTAGCCGTTTCCTCGTTGTTCAAAGCGGATTTCTTGAACGGTAGCATTTTTTTAATCCCGAATTCATAGTAGTTTCTTCATCGTTCAGGCGGGATTTCAAAATAGCAATATCTCCCAATTGTTTCAATGTGTGCCCATTAAAGAAAATAAGTCACTTAGAATATAGGAAGGTCGTGTGTTCGATCCATAATGTTGTTGCATCTGTATCTTTGTTGGGAGAGGCTTGTGTGTTCGATCCACAATGTTTCACAATGTTTCTGCATCTGTATCTTTGTTGGCAGAGGGTCATGTGTTCAATCTGCAATGTTGTTGCCTTTGTGTCTTTGTTAGGAGAGCGTAAGACTAAATATATGAAGGTCGTGTGTTCGATCCACGCTTCTATGTATCTTTGTTGCAGAAGCTCAAACTGAGATCGTGTGTTCGATCCACAATGTTGTTGTTGTTTATCTTAGTAGCCTGTTCACTTCCGGACGTTCAATTTGTGGTTTCTGTAAAGGCAGCGAGTGGGTATACTCATGCAATACGATGTCCAACAGACGTTATCGTGTGCTTCGATTTTCTAATAAAAAGTTTGCATTCCTGCATTACTCCATTTTTCCGAAGCAATTATTGAAGATTTATATGAAGTCTGCGGGATAGGAAGATCCCATGGAAGCTGTCAAATTGGTTCATGAATCCATACAGGTTTCAAGAAATTCTTGATGTGGTTAATTTTTTATTTCGACGCAATGAAGTGATGATCAGGAAAGTAAATAATTAGTTTAGGGAAAATCAAATTATTCAGTATATAGATGCAATAGAAAAACGCTGCATATGTTGTAACATAAAAACGCTGCATATGTTGTAAACTTAAAATTGTTAGCGCAAGCCGCAGGGGCTTGCCTAAGGAAAATAGAACCCATAACATAACAATAATCTCCACGAAATACGATGTAACACTACAATAATAACGCTTGTGACCAGTGGAGCTTTTATGAAGTTTTGTTGTGTTGTGTTTGTATGTTACCAGAATTTATGTCTATATTAATTTTGCTTTTTGTTTATCTAATTTTTTTCAACGGCTTTTAATACTATTTATATAAATTTTAAAATTTTTTTTAATTAATTTGTTGTTCTTATAATTACTAATTTATATTGCAAATTTGTATACATGTTATTTGTTATATTATCATGTATATATTGATATCCAAATTATCACTCTAAAGAATGAATCAATAGTTATTTTATATAAACATAATTGAATGATATCCAGTATTAAAATTAAAGAGAATTAAATGATATGTAATTTTGGTTTTTTTAAGGTTTTGTGATGAGGTGGAGGTGGAGGTAGTGGTGGTGGTGGAGTAGGAGGAGGTGGTGGTGGTGGTCGAGGCATAGTAGGAGGAGGAGGTGGTGGAGGTGGTGGAGGGTGAGGCGGAGGAGGAGGTGGTGGTGTTCGTGGAGCAGGTGGTGGTGGTGGAGGAGCACAAGGTGTAGGAGGTGGAGGAGGAGGTGGCAGAGTTGGAGGAGGAGGAGGATGGGGTGGAGGTGGAGGAGGTGGTGGGGGAGGTCCTGGAGGAGGGGGTGTAGGTGGCGGAGGTGGAGGAAGAGGAGGATGGGGTGGAGGTGGAGGAGGTTTTGGGGGAGCTCATGGAGGTGGTGGTGGAGGTGGAGTTTGAGGAAGATGAGGTGTAGGAGGAGGATGAGGTGGAGGATGAGGAGGAGGTCGCAGTGGATGTGGAGGTGATGGAGGAGATGTTGGTGGAGGTGGACGAGGAGGTTATGGAGGAGGTGGAGTTGGAGGAGGAGGTGGTTGAGGAGGAGGAGGAGGAGGAGCAGTGTGGTGGTGGTGGTTGAGGTGGAGATGGAGGTGGAAGTGAAGGTGGACGAGGTGGAGGAAGAGGAGGTGGAAATTGGCGGAGCAGTGGTAGGTGAAGGACTATGAGGACAAGGTGAAGGATAGGGAGGAGGTGGAGGAGGAGGTGAGATAAGAGGTGAAGGTTGAGGTGGTGGAGGAGGAGGAGGTGAAGCAGGTGCGGGAGGAGGAGGGGATGGACGGTGTATAGGTGGAGGTGGTGGAGGTGGATATGAAGGTCGAGGTGGTGGAGGAGAAGGGGGAGGCGGTGGAGGTGGAGGTGTAGGTGGAATAAGAGGTTGAGGAGTTGAAGGTGGAGGTTGAGTGGAAGTAGAGGAGGTGGAGGTGGATGACACAGAGAAGGAGGAGGATGTGGTGGTGGAGGAGGAGACATAGGTGGTGGAGGAGGTTGAGCTATAGGTGGAGGTGTTGGAGGAGGAGGTGGAGGTGGAAATGGGGGAGGAGGAAGCAGAGGTGGAGGAGGAGGTTGTGGAGGTGGAGGAGGTGGAGGTGGAGGAGGATGAGGAGGAGGAGGTGGATGTGGGAGTGGAGGTTAAGGTAGTGGAGGTTAAGGTAGTGGAGGTGGAGGTGGAGTAGGAGGTGGTGGAGATATAGGTGGAGGTGGAGGATGTGGATGTGAAGGTGGTGGAGGAGGAGGAGGAGGTGAAGGGAAAGGAGGAGTAGGTGGAGGTGGAGGTGGAGGAGGAGGAGGTGGTGGAGGAGGTGAAAGTGGAAGTGGTGGAGGTGGAGGTAGATGTGGAGGATGAGGCAGAGGAGGTGAAGGTGGAGGTTTGGGTGGAGGTAGAGAAGGTGGTGGTGGAGGTGGGTGAAGAAGATGAGGTGGTTGTCAAGTTGGTGGTGGAAGAGCTTGAGGCTATGGATCAGGTGGAGGCGAAGGTGGAGGTGGAGGTGGGGGAAGAGGAGGTGGTGGATGAAGAGCTCGAGGTGGACGAGGAAAAAGATGAGGAGGAGGAGGTGGTGGAGGAGTAGTTGGTAGTGGATAAGGTGGTGCGGGATATGGAGGTGGTGGAGGAGGAGGAGGAGAAGAAGGTGGTGGAGGAGGAGGAGGAGAAGAAGGTGGTGGAGGTGGAGGTGGAGGAGAGGAGGAGTAGGTGGAAATGTGCAAGTTAATTTAAGATTCACGACTTAAGTTCAAATATTAAATTCTCACTCTCTTCTCCACAGTTGGAAATGAAAGCTACAATCTCATGAATCTAGAACATATCTCTTCAAATACATAATATCCTACTATTTAATGATAAGTAATACATTTAGGAATATTTCCTCCATGCACAAATATAGTCATGCAAGTACATGAAATTTCTTTAATGTTTAGATCTGATACCTTGGCCAATAATTTGAAGCATTTTTAAAGATTGAAATGTTGTGTTTATTTATTTTAACACTTTTATTAGTCCCTTAAACACTTATAGTTCTCATTATATTGTTCAATGAACGATTTATTTTGGAATGACTGGTTTCACCTAATTATCATTGACTTAAAAAGTGGTGGGTTAAAGTTAACATTGTTTCTTGATTAAGAAGCCCAATGTTCTTTTTTTTTTTGTTGACTTGAGAAACATAGGATACTAGGAATCATATATGGCTTTGTTTATTCTTTGGGTATTCCACATATTTTGCGTAATTAATATTAGTTTTTTGTATATCTAATGGTTTAAGGAAAAAAAAATTAATTTACAGTTCACTTTTTGGCATGACCTAAGCTTATTCACTTTTTAGAGAATCCACTCTTTATCTTGTATTTTATTTCAAACTATTTACTAGGAAAGGGAAATATGTTCTACTTGGATATTTGTATGGAAAAATTACCTATGCTCTAGCTTCCTAGGTGTTCATGGTAGGGGATTTATTATCATGGGAAAAACATTCTTTTAATGAAAGTATATTTTGAGGGAAAGGCCAAAAGGACGAAACATGCAATTGAGTGGGAGGATGAGACAGCTGTTTAGTGTATCACTTTGAAGTGAAAATCCTTTGATGATACTATTCGTGAACATGTTATACAAATAATGAAAAATTTTCTTCGTGGGCTATATTTTTAAAACTTGAAAATTGTGCCTTTATATGAGTTTGTGTTATGAATTTTTTTATCATCATATAGGAAATTAACTTTCATTATATATTTTGTCCTTTAGTCAATCTCTCATTACTCATTTTGTGTAATTTCAAACGATTGTGTATTGATCAACAATTATTAGAGTTTTTATTGAAGAAGGAAACACAATAGTTACTATAATAGTTACACACCAAGGAGTTGAAAAACTTATAGATGGTGATGAACCACAAAATCCTAAAGATGTTGGTTTATTTGAAGTAAAGTAAATGGATAGCTATTTCTCTATTAGATAATCAATTCATAAGAAGGAAAAGTAACTTGATGTAAAGATTAAAAGCATTTACTAAATTCCTAAACACTAGACTTAAAACACTAAACACTAGACTTGCAATATTTTATTTCTTTCAAAAGTTTTATTTAAACTTTAAGAAATAATTGTCCATTATTGTAAATGTTTTTTAATTATAATTTAATAATAAATAACTAATTATAAATGTATTTCAAATTGTTTTTGTGAAGGTTATATTTTTTTCTCAAGTAAATGAATATCCTATTTAATGTTACAAATATTAATATTTAAAAAAACTCATATATATATATATATATAGATAAATGATGAATTCTAAAATTTTATTGTAATTAAGTTCAAATTTTAATAATAAAACATTTCCGTGTTTTCTTTTCTTGGGAAGTAATTTTTCTATTGTTTGGATTTATAAATTTACACTCATAGCCCAAGAAGTGTGTTGAACTGCAACTAGGGAAGCCCAACCAAACAAGTAACCTCAAATGTTTCAAAATATGAAAAGACAGAGCTAAAACATGGAGGTAAGACAAGAAAACATCAATGAAAACTAAATATACATAAGAAGATAGGCATGTATGCATATTTCCCGAGATCAATAACCTTTATTGGGATGAGATGCTTATTTCTCCTAGGAGTGCACCAAGGATTTAATTAAAATCTCGCAAGAACACCCCTTGTATGACCAAAATCAACAATCCAATCTTCAACCTCAACAAACACCTACGTGGTCATGTGGTAATGTGGGTGCCACGAGTCTCAAGGTGAGACTAACTGCATGCCCTTCCCACTAGGCCCTTAAATTTTGATGTCGCAATCACGCACACGATCCTTAGGATGTGGGTCTAGGCCCCTTGCCTTAGCGCCTCTATAGGTGCATTCAAAACGGTCTCTTGGTGGAGCATCTACCCAAGACCTCGGGCTATTACCGAACACTCCTCAACCTTCGCACCTTCTGTTGAATGTCAAGGTCATGTGATTAGTGTCGTGATCGGGGTCGGTCTAAACATCTCGCACCCCTCTCCACCATTATGTCATAGGCATACGTCACCGCATATGACTAGGGGTCGGGGTTGGTAGCCAAACCCCTCCCTCCTAAAGCTCTAAACTTAAAAATTATACAATAGTTCAATCTATGCTATGTTAAGAACTACCATGTGGCATGTTGGTGAAGTGCTCCATTATAGAGTGGAAGGTCGGGGGTTCAAATCCCTCGGACCTCGCTCAGACCCATACCAAAATTTTAATTGACCCTAGGATGTCATGTGGCAACCCATGAATGGGCCACATGACACCCAATTATTGGTCCACATAAAAATAGCACGAACCAATAAAATGTGCAAAAAATAAATGAACTAGAGGATTACACTTAGCAAGTTGTCATTAGCTCATACCTTACACAGTCACTCTTCTGACTCACTATATGATCAACCTAGTCAACTGACCTGTCAACGGACCTACTGGAATTTTAATTCTTGGGCCAAACAATGAGCACATGATAACTTGAGCATATGGTATCAGATTGAGGTAAAATTAATGTCATTGGATTGAGAACAAAAAACACTTCAACTTGATGTTACATTTAAGAATTTCTGGACACTTTCATTTTTGAGAAAAATTATGATCAACTGATCATCTATGGAATTAAAGATATTTAGTTTCCTATTGGTCATATAATTTCAAGAAAGAATGTAAATTTGACTTGGTGAAGGTATTGTTTTTATTATAAAAGTAAATCTAGCTTCCAAGAATACCCCTGTTACAAACAAATTGTTCAATTGCAACATTTGACGTATGAAATTCTATGAATGACAAATCATTATTCCTAAATTTCAGGAAAAATAATTGTTTCCCTTTAAATTCCTTTCAATACCCAAAAAGAGTCATATTTGTATAACTATTAAAATATTGCATCATATACTAGTTTTCGGAGAGTGTTCGTGATTATTTAATATATCTTCTTACACTCTACTCCCAAATTGGAATTAAAAATTCATAATTCAAATATTCATGGATTTAATAGCACAATTTCAATTCACCTCCCTTTTTTAATGTCTTAGGGATGCATAAGGTGTTGGTAGATTGTTTGCACAACATAAGATAACACATGAAGGAAAATTCGATAAATAAAAAATGGTGGAGGCAGCTATCATGATTTCACTTCCTTCAAATTATGAGTAATTAGTGTGCCCATATAATAATTGACAAGTGGATTTACGCCCATCCCACAAAAGATAGGTACTTAAATCTAGCAAAGGATAAGAACTTTGGCCTATTTTACTAAAATTCAATAATAACCTTTTGGGTGAGATTATATTTTCCTCTTGTTTAAAATACATTTTGAATGCATAAATAGATTTAACACCTACTTCATTTAGGGAAAAAAGTTACAATGAAATATTCCAAGAAAGGGGCCAAAACATCTATTAGAGTACACCCTTGAATGTTTGCAATATTCATTATAATTTTCATACACCAAGATTATGATGGAGGAGTTATTTAGGTATTGGATATAAGGAATCTAGATTTAGTGTGAGATTTTTTTTCCTTTGTTGTCCCTTTCCTTTCTCTTTCAAGTTTGTATACCTTCACATCGGTTCAAGATTGGGTCAACCTAGACATCAAAGAGTGGTTTGAATATGATCAAATGAAAAAATGAACTTGCGTCAAGATATTTCCATGGATAGATGTGGGAACCAACATTGTGTAATGTACAAGTGTGTAGAGATTATATAGCATATGCAGGTGATAGAATGATAAGAGACTTGCAAGAAACTAACGAGAGGTGACAATAGGTACCTTACATTGGTGTGACTAGCATGAAATGTAGGAGAAGAACCTACAAATGGAAGAACAAGAATAGACAAGACACCACAGGACATAAGGTAGAGATGGTGGTCCAAATTTGGTATTTGAGAAAAATCAAATAGCTTAAGAAGAATTTTGTAACATTTATTTAAGTGTTTATTAAAAGAATTTACTAAAGTGTTATAGACCCTAAACCATAAAAACAAAACCTTAAACCCTAAACCCCAAACCCCAAACCCTAAACCATAAACCCTAGAACTTAACCATTTTATAACATTTTAAAAATTGTTTTCTAACCTTTATTTAATTATTTATTAAAATAATTTAGTAAAATGTTGTAGACCCTAAATAGTAAACATTAAACCTAAACCCTAAACCCTAAACCCTAAACCCTAAACCGTAATCATTTTATAACATTTTAAAAAGTATTTTGAAACTTTTATTTAAGTTATTATTAAAATAATTTACTAAAGTCTTATAAACCCTAAACCCTAAGAATTTTATAGCATTTTAAAAAGAGTTTTGTGATTTTTATTTAAGTGTTTTTTAAAATAATTTACTAAAGTGTTATAAAACCTCAACCCTAAACCCTAAAACCTAAACCCTAAACCCTAAACCATAAACCCTAAATGCTAAACACTAAACCCTAAACCCTAAACACCAAACCGAGACCATAAACCCTAAACTCTAAATCGTAAGCATTTTATAACATCTAAAGAAAATTTCTAACCTTTATTTGAGTGTTTATTAAGAAGATTTACTAAAGTCTTATGAACCCTAGACTCTTAACCCTAAACCCTAAGAAATTTATAATAATTTAAAAAGTGTTCTTTAACTTTTATTTAAGTGTTTATTATAAGAATTTACTAAAGTCTTATAAACCCTAAACCGTAAGCATTTTATAGCATTCTATGTAGTTTTATAACTTTTACATAAGTTTTTATCAAATTAATTTACGAAGGTGTTATAAACCCTAAACCATAAAACCTAAACCCTAAACTATAAACTATAAACCCTAAACCGAAAAACCTAAATCTGAAACACTAAACCCTAAGCCTTTTATAACATTTCAAAAAGCATTTTATAACTTTCATTTAAGTGTTTATTAAAACAATTTACTAAAGTGTAATAAACCCTAAACCCTAAACCCCAAACCGCAAATCCTAAACCCTATACCTCATACCCTAAAACCCTAACCCTAAGCATTTCATAACATTTTAAAAAATGTTTTGTAACTTTTTTTACGTGTTTATTAGAAGAATTTATAAAGTGTTATAAACTTTAAACCGTAGTCCCTAAAACCTAAGCCCTAAAACCTAAAACCTAATTAATTTATAACATTTTAAAGAGTGTTTTGTAACTTTTATTTAAGTGTATATTAAAAACATTTACTAAATTGTCATAACCCTAAACGCTAAAGCATAGAATTTAATAACATTTAAAAACTATTGTAACTTTTATTTAAGTGCTTATTAAAAGAATTTAATAAAATGTTATAAACCCTAATCCTAAACCCTATTCCCCAAACCCTAATCCTTAAACCATAAAAACTAAGAATTTTATCAGTATCCATAATAAGAGAAGACCACACCTCGGTATGTGAGTTTTGGAGGGAGAAAATCGTGGTACATGAGATACCCCGATCTTTGTTTTTCCACCCTTCATCATAAACCTTTTGACTTTTATTTATTTTTCTTCATAACTCCTTGAGGCTCCATGGGATCAATGCATTATGTGTACTATGTAGCAGTGGATACCCGTTTAAGGTGGGGTGGTTCATCCCTACACCCTAAATCCTCGACCTAAAGCCTTAACCATAAACCCCAAACACTAAACTACAAACCCTAAACCACAAAAATAATTAACTTTTAACTTTGAATTAAAAAGAAACAAACAAAAATAATTAGATTTTAAATTTTAGAAAATGTAGAGTAAAAATTAGAAGTTAAATTTAAAAAAAAAACAAATGAAAATAATTAACTTTTAGTTTTGAATTAAAAAAAACAAACAAACAAAAATAATTAACTTTTAAGTTAAAAAAAATGTAAGTAAAAAAATTGAAAGTTAAATTAAAAAAAAAAAAACACTTAATTTCTTGTGAGGTAAAAGATTGGAAATTTCAAGGTTAGTAAGACAGAATCATTGATGGAAAAATTAAAAGTTAAAATTTAAAATAACATTGATTTGCTTTTAAAGTAAAAAATTGGAATCAAGTAAAACTTAAAATGTAGAACCCATTTCTATCTAAATTATAGTTTGAAATTGACGTATAGTAACCTTGTTATGATAAATAATTTAGAACATACCTTGAATGTGGAAGAACAATAAATTCAATCAAATCTACTTGACATATAACCCTATAAGGTAGTTGGGCATACAACCCTTTCTTCTCAATAAATTTATGAACATCTTGAAAATGGACTTGCTAAAAAGTAATAAATTTCTTAGGATATAGGATTTAGGGTTTCTGGTTACAAATCTTATAAAATTCTTAGGATTTACAGTTTATGGTTTTAAAAAGTTATGGTTTTAAAAAGTGACAAGACACTTGATAAAATGTAATAAAATGCCTAAGTTTTAGGGTTTATAACACTTGACAAAAATGTTACAAAACACTTGTTAAAATCTTTTAAAGTACTTAGGGTTTAGGGTTTAGGGTTTCAGGTTTGGGTTTTAAAATGTTGTAAAATTCTTAGGGTTTAGGGTTTGGGGTGTGGGTATGACCCTAAGCATTTTATATGATTTTAAAAATCATTTTGGATCTTTTTATTTGTGTTAATTAAAATAATTTACTTAAGTGTTATAAATCCTAAACCCTAAACCCCAAACCCTTAACACTTAGGGGTTTAGGGTTTAGGGTTTAGGATTTATAACACTTAAGTAAATTATTTTAATTAACACAAATAAAAAGATCCAAAATGA
>APFE030280688.1:36243-51584 GCA_000404065.3 Pinus taeda | reverse complement strand
TCATTTTGGATCTTTTTATTTGTGTTAATTAAAATAATTTACTTAAGTGTTATAAATCCTAAACCCTAAACCCTAAACCCCTAAGTGTTAAGGGTTTGGGGTTTAGGGTTTAGGATTTATAACACTTAAGTAAATTATTTTAATTAACACAAATAAAAAGATCCAAAATGATTTTTAAAATCATATAAAATGCTTAGGGTTTAGGTTTTAGGGTTTGTGATTGATGATTTGGGGTTTAGGGCTTAGGTTTTAAGGTTTATAAAACTTCAGTAAATGATTTTAATAAATACGTAAGTAAAAAGTAAAAAAATACTTTTTAAAATGTTATAAAATTCCTATGGTTTAGGGTTTAGGGTTTGGTGTTTAAGGTTTAGGGTCTAGGATTTATAACAATTTAGTAAATGAATTTAATAAACACTTAAATGAAAGTTATATAACTCTTTTTTAAATGTTATAAGATGCCTAGGGTTTAGGGTTTAGTGTTTAGGATTTAATGTTTCAGGTTTAGGGTTTATTTTTTAGGGTTTACAATTTATAAGACCATAGTAAATTCTTTTAATAAAAACTTAAAAAAATGTTAAAAGACAATTTATAGAATGTTATAAAATGCTTAGTGTTTAGGGTTTAAAATGTTATAGAATGCTTACGATTTAGGGTTTAAAACACTTTAGTAAATGCCTTTAATAGATATCTAAAAATTAGGGTTCAGGGTTTAGGGATTAGGTTGAAAATGTTGTAAAATTATTAGGGTTTAGGATTTAGAGATTATAGCACTTTGGTAAATGATTTTAAAAACACTTAAAAAAACGTTACAAAATGATTGTTGAAATGTTATAAAATGATTAGGGTTTATAACACTTTAGTAAATGTTATAAAATGCTTAGGGTTTAGGGTTTAGGGTTTGGGGTTTAGGGTTGAGGGTCTAGGGTTGAGGGCCTAGTGTTTAGGGTTTATAACACTTTAGTAAGTTATTTTAATAAACACTTAAAAAAAATTACAAAAAACTTTTTAAAAATTCATAAAATTATTAGAGTTTAGTGTTTAGGATGTAAGGTTTGGGGTTTAAGTTTTAGCCTTTAAGGTTTAAGGATTAGGGTTTAGGGTCAATAACACTTTAGTAAATTATTTTAATAAACACTTAAATAAAAGTTACAAAAATCTTTTGAAAAGGTTATAAAATGCTTAGGGTTTAGGGTTTGGGGTTTTGAGTTTGGGGTTTAGGGTTTAGCATTTAGGGTTTTGGGTTTTGGGTTTATAAAACTTCAGTAAATTCTTTTAACAAACACTTAAATAAAATATATGAAACACTTGTTAAAATTTTATAAAATGGTTCGGGTTCAGGGTTTATAACACTTCAGTAAACGCTTTTAATAAAATTTAAAAAAGGTTACAAAACTCTTTAGAAAATTTTATAAAATGCTTAGCATTCAGGGTTTACAGTTTATAACACTTCAGTGAATTCTTTTAAGAAACACTTAAAAAAATTTACAAAAGGATTTTTATAATGTTACAAACTTTTGAGGGTTTAGGGTTTATAACAATTTAGTAAATGATTCTAATTAAAACTTAGAAAAAGTTATAATATGCTTGTTAAAATGTTATAAAATGTTTAGGTTTTATAGTTTACTATTTATAACACATTAGTAAATACTTTTAATAAACACTTAAAAGGAAAGTTACAACAATCTTCATAAAATGTTATAAGATGCTTAGGGTTTAGGATTTAGTGTTTACGGTTTAATGTTTAAGGTTTATGGTTTAGGTTTTATGGTTTAGGTCTAGGATTTATAGTTCTTTAATGAATTAATTTAATAAACACTTAAAAATACTTACAAGACAATTTCTAAAATGTTATAAAATGCTTAGTGTTTAGGGTTTAAAATGTTATAAAATGCTTAGAGTTTAGGTTTAGGTTTTAGGGTTTCTGGTTTAGGTTTTAAAACACGTTAGCAAATTCTTTTAATAGATACTTAAAAAAAAAGTTTCAAAACACTTATTAAAATGTTATAAAATACTTACGGTTAAGGGTTAAGGGTTTAGGGTTTAAAATGTTATGAAATGAAGAGGGTTTAGGCTTTACGGATTAGGTTTTAGGGTTTAAAATGTTATAAAATTCTTAGTGTTCAAGGTTTAGGGCTTAGGGTCTAGTGTTTATAGTATATAACACTTTGGTAAATGCTTTTAATAAACAACATAAAAAAGTTACAAAACGATTGTTAAAATGTTATACAGTTCTTAGTGTTTAAGTTTTAGGGTTTATAACACTTAAATAAAAGTTCCAAAATTATTTTTAAAATGGGTATAGGATTTATTGTATAGGATTTGGGGTTTCGGGTTTAGGGTTTAGGGTTTAGGGTTTAATGCTTATAACACTTTAATAAATGCTTTTAATAAAGACTTAAATAGAAGTTACAAAATTATTTTTAAAATGTTATAAAATGCTGAGGGTATAGGGTTTACGGTTTAGGGTTTATAATACTTTAGTAAGTTCTTTTAATAAACACTTAAGAAAAAGTTACAAAACCCTTTTTAAAATGTTATAAAATGCATAGGGTTTAGGGTTTAGGAGGTAGGGTTTCTAGTTTAACATTTAGGGATTAGGTTTTAGGGTTTCTAACACTTTACTAAATTCTTTAATAATCACTTAAATAAAAGTTACAAACCCATTTTTAAAAGGTTATAAAAATTTTAGGGTTTAGGGTTTAGAATTTTGGGTGTGGGTATATAGCACCTCATTAAATTCTTCTCGTAAACACATAAATAAAATATACGAAACACTTGTTAAAATTTTATAAAATGTTTAAGGTTTAGGATTTATAACACTTTTGTGAATGCTTTTAATAAACACTTTAAAAAAGGTTAGAATACACTCTTTAAAATGACATAAAAGTCTCAAGGTTTATGGTTTAGCGTTTGGGGTTTGGGGTTTATAAAACTTTCGCGTCCCTCTCCACCATTGTTTCTTAGGCATATGGCACCGAATATGACCAAGGGTTGAGGCTGGTAGCCTAACCCCTCCCTCCTAAAGCTTTAAACTTAAACATTATATAATAGTTCGGTCTATGCTATGTTAAGAACTACCATGTGTCATGGTAGTGAAGTGCTCCATTATGGAGTGGGAGGTCAGGGGTTTAAATCCCTCGGACCTCACTCAGACCCATACTAAAATTTTAATTGACAATAGGGTTCCATGTGGCAGCCCATGACTGGGCCACATGACACCCAATTATTGGTCTACATAAAACTAGCACAAACCAATCAAATGTGCCAAAAATAAACGAACTAGAGGATGACACATAGCGAGCTATCATTAACTCATACCTTACACAGTCACTCTGCTAACTCACTATATGATCAACCTAGTCAACTGATAAGTCAACGGACCTACTGGAATTTTAATTATTGGGCCAAACAATGAGCACATGATAACTTGAGAATATGGTGTCAAATTGAGGTAAAATGAATGTCATTGGATTGAGAAAAAAAAGAACTTCAATTTGATGCTACATTTAAGAATTTCTCGACACTTTCATTTTTGAGAAAAATTATGATCAGCTAATCATCTGTGGAATTGAAGATCTTTAGTTTCCTACTGGTCAAATAATTTCCAGAAAGAATGTAAATTTTTTTTTTGTAAGATGAGGTAGTGCCTCTATTTTTCTATTCATATAAATCTAGGTTAAGCCATTTACATCGTTTTGGTGGCTTCAACCCGGCGAAATGGGAAACTGAGTCTATTGGCCACCTCAAATTAAAATATGCCATCCAATAACAAAAATGGGTAAGTCTATTAATCCATACTAAGTATACTTCACAATAGAAAAAACTAAACATATATCCAGTAGTCATGAAAACGGGAAAAAAGGATGAAATATTGTCCTCAAAATCTAGCCATGGAGGCAATAGCTCGGCTTAAGGGTCATTCTTCACAACCCTCAAGTGGTATCACCTTTGCTCGATGTGCTAGAATGAGTTGCTTCAACTGTTGCTAGATTTTGTCCACCTTACTATCTTGCATAATCATGGTGATTTGTAGGTTCTTCATTTGTTTTTTCATGTTAGGCATGCCTTGGGCCTGTTCCGCCATTTCTTCTGCAACTTGCTCCAGTGCCCTTTCTAGTAGGCGTTTCAACACCTAGTAAACGTGAAAGGCCTATTTATATCAGGTCATGCGACCTCTCGTGTTACTCGGGTTTGGTATGAGATCCCCCCACTCTTCCATTTCTGGCTTTGAGTCATCCTCCATTACATTTTCTTCCATCTCCTTAATTAGTCTACGTATGTCCTCAACTGTGCCCTCTTTATATGCCCTTTCCACCTCTTGGATGGTTTTCATCATTTTTCTTTGGTTGCGTCTCTATGGGACCATCAAATAGGTTGCATTATTGTTGGGGCCAGGTTGGTTACACTGGCCCCTTCCACCACGACCCCTTCCCTATCTCGTCCGCACCATTTTGCCTCTTACTGTCACCTGTGTATCCTATCCAAGAGAGAATCTTAGATTCTCTACCATTGCCATTGTTCTCCTCTCCTAAGTACCCATTCCCCTAAATTGGCCTTCAACACAAAAATTTCTCCCTCTGGTCAGACTGCTCTCAATCCTTCCTCCCCTTGTCCCAGATAATTGGGTAACCTTTATTGTCTTCCCCATTTCCCAGATTTTTTCTTTGTCCTCCTCATGCGATCCCTGATCCTATCCATTGCAGAAATCTAGAGGGGTTTTGCCCTGGTTGCCTCGGTTTCCTCCCATTCTGTGCCTTTCCCCTGAATTTTCCTTTGACTCTACTTCCTCCTCCTTACTACCATATTTAAAGGATTTAACCCCCTCTGATATAATTCTCCCTTTATCTACTAATCCTAGCTCTCCCTCTTGTTCCATTAAACTATTAACAATTAAGCAAATTACAGGATTCAACTTTACGAAAACATACCCGGACTTGTGCATCACCTCTGGTGAAACCAACTTGTCCTTCTCTCCCCCTGTCTTCCTCCTTCACTTCTTTGTGACCAACCTCATTACTCTCTCCTATCTCCTTTTCCTTCTATCAACTTTCCCACGTCTAATCAATCTGGCACCATCGATTTCTGCTATTTCCTCCCCCACTCCCATGTTAGCTCTATTCCTCGGGTGGCGGTCCCATCTGTATGCCTCCCCTGCATCCTGTTTTATTATGGGAATGTTGGGAGGCTAGCACTACCATCCATTCCCCTCCATGATCCATTCCCATGTCATCTTCCCATCTCTCATCCCAATCGGGGGAGAAAGAATGTAAATTTTACTTGGTGAAGGTATCATTTTTATTGTAAAAGTAAATCTAGCTTCCAAGAATACCCCTATTACAAAAAAATTGTTCGATTGCAACATTTTATGTATGAAATTCGATGAATGACAAATCATTCTTCCTGAATTTCAGGAAAAAGAATTGTTTCCCTTTAACTTCCTTTGAATACCCAAAACGAGTCATATTTGTATAACTATTAAAATATTGGATCGTATACTCGCTGTTGGAGAGTGTTCGTGATTATTTGATATATCTTCTTACACTCTACTCCCAAATTGGAATTCAAAAATAATAATTCAAATATTCATGGATATGATAGCATAATTTATATTCACCTCCCTTTTTTAATGTCTTAGGGACACATAAGTTGTTGGTAGATTGTTTGCACAACCTAAGATAACACATGAAGGAAAATTCAATAAATAAAAAATGGTGGAGGCACCTATCATGATGTCACTTACTTCAAATTATGAGTAATTAGTGCACCCATATAATAATTGACCTGTGGACTTACGCCCATCCCATGAAAGATAGGTACTTAAATCTACCAAAGCATAAGAACTTTGGCCTATTTTACTAAAATTCAATAATAAACTATTGGGTGAGATTATGGTTTCCTCTTGTTTAAAATGCATTTTTGAATGCATAAATAGATTTAACACATACTCCATTTAGGGAAAAAGTTACAATGAAATATTCCGAGAAAGGGGCAAAAACATCTATTAGAGTACACCCTTAAATATTTGCAATATTCATTCTAATTTTCATACACCAAGATCATGATGGAGGAGTTATTTAGGTATTGGATATAAGGAATCTAGATTTACTGTGAGATTTTGTTTCCTTTGTTGTCCCTTTCCTTTCTCTTTCAAGTTTGTATACCTTCACATTGGTTCAAGTTTGGGTGAACCTAGGCATCAAAGAGAAATTTGAATATGATCGAATACGAAAGTGAACTTGCATCAAGATATTTCCATGGATAGATGCATAAACCAACATTGTGTAATGTACAAATGTGTAGAGATTATATAGCATATGTAGGCGATAGAATGATAAGAGACATGCAAGAAACTAACGGGAGGTGTCAATAGGTACCTTACATTGGTGTGACTAGCATGAAATGTAGGAGAAGAACCTAAAAATGGAAGAACAAGAATGGACAAGACACCACAAGACACAAGGTAGAGATGGTGGTCCAAATTTGTTATTTGAGAAAAATCAAATAGTTTAGGAAGAATTTTTGTAACTTTTATTTAAGTTTTTGTTAAAAGAATTTACTAAATTTTTATGGACACTAATCCATAAAAATAAAACCCTAAGCCCTAAACACAAAAACATAAACCATAAACCCCAAAATGTAAACGCTAAACCACAAACCCCAAATCCTAAACCGTAAACCCTAGACCCTAACCATTTTATAACATTTTAAGAATTGTTTTGTAACCTTTACTTAAGTGTTTACTAAAATCGTTTAGTAAGATGATGTAGACCCTAAACACTAAACACTAAACCTAAACCCAAACCCCAAATGTTACACCCTAAACCATAATCATTTTATAACATTTTAAAAGTATTTTGAAACTTTTATTTAAGTGATTATTAAAATAATTTACTAAAGTCTTATAAACCTGAAACCCTAACCTCTAAACCCTAAACCCTAAACCCTAAATCATAAACCCTAAACCCTAAACCCTAAACCTTAAACCCTAAACCCTAAACCTTAAACCCTAAGCCCCAAACCATGAACATTAAACCCTAAACCCTAAGCATTTTATAACATTTTAAAAGAGTTTTGTGATTTTTATTTAAGTGTTTATTAAAATATTTTACTAAAGTGTTATAAACCCTCAACCTTAAACTGTAAACCACAGACCCTAAACCCTAAACCATAAACCCTAAATGCTAAACACTAAACCCTAATAATTTCATAACATTTAAAAAAAATATTGTAACATCTATTTAAGTGTTTATTAAAATCATTTACGAAACGCCAAACCATAAACCCTAAACTCTAAATCATAAGAATTTTATATCATCTGAAGAAAATTTCTAACTTTTATTTAAGTGTTTATTTGGAGGATTTATTAAGTCTTATAAACCCTAGACTCTTAACCCTAAACCCTAAGCAATTTATAACATTTTAAAAACTATTTTTTAACTTTTATTTAAGTGTTTATTATAAGAATTTACTAAAGTCTTATAAACCCTAAATCCTAAGCATTTTATAGAATTCTAAAAAGAGTTTTGTAACCTTTACTTAATTTTTTATCAAATTAATTTGCGAAGGTGTTATAAACCCTAAACAATAAAAACTAAACCCTAAACTATAAACCCTAAACTGAAAAACCTAAACCCGAAATGCTAAAGCCTAAGCCTTTTATAACATTTCAAAAATCGTTTTGTAACTTTCATTTAAGTGTGTATTAAAAGAATTTACTAAAGTGTAATAAATCCTAAACCCTATACCCTAAACCCCAAACTGCAAACCCTAAACCCTATACCTTATACCCTAAAACCTAAACCCTAAGCATTTCATAACATTTTAAAAAGTGTTTTGGAACTTTACGTGTTATTAAAATTTTACTAAAGTGTTTATAAACTTTAAACACTAATCCCTAAAACCTAAACCCTTAATTAAATTATAAATTTTAAAGGTTTTGTAGCTCTTTATTTAAGGTATATTAAAAACATTTACAAATTATTATATTTGACGGTAACCCATAAAACCTAAATGCTAAAGCCTAAGATTTTATAACATTTTTAAAAAAACTATTTGTAACTTTTTATTTAAGCTTATTAAAAGAATTTACTAAATGTTATAAATGCTAACCCTAACCCCCAAACCCTAATCCCAACCATTAAACCCAATTAATTTTTCAATTAATTATTAATTAAGGAAGACCACACCTCAGTATGTGAGTGTAGGAGGGAGAAAATCTGATAATGAGATACCCCACCTTTTTTTCTCCACGCTTCTGTTCATAAACCTTTGACTTTATTGTATTTTTCTTCATAAATCTCGAGGGTCCATGGGATGAATGGCATTATTGTGTACCTATTGTAGCAGTGGATACCCGTTTAACGTGAGGTGGGTCATCCCGTACACCCTAAAGCTGAAACCCTAACCCTTAAACCCAAAATCATAAACACTAAACCCTAAGCATTTTATAACATTTTAAAAAGTGTTTTGTAAATTTTATTTAGGTGTTTATTAAAGAAATTACTAAGTTGTTATAAATGTGAAAACATGACCCATAAACCCTAAACCCTAAACCCTAAACCAAAAATCTTAAAACTTAAACCCTGAGCATTTTATAAAGTGTTATTAACCCTAAATGCTTAACCCTAAACCCTAAACCCCAAACCCTAAATCCTAAACCCTAAATTATAAACCCTAAACCCTAGGCATTTTATAACAGTTTTGAAAACGTTTTGTAACTTTTATTTAAGTGTTTACTAATTTTTTTTAATAAAGTGCTATAAATCCTAAACCCTAAACTCTAAAGCATAGACCCCTAACCCTAAAAACTAAAGTGTCAACCCTAAACCCTAAGTATTTTATAGCATTTTAAAAAGTGTTTTGTAAATTTTATTTAAATGTTTATTAAAACCATTTACTAAAGTGTTATAATTCCTAAACTCTAAACTGTAAACCCTAAACACTTGACTTAGAATATAATGTATATAGAATATTTTGACTAAAGAATGATTTATTGGTTTTATTATAACTATTGTGACGATATAATTAAATGGATTGAAAACTGCTACAACCATTACTCTATTATAAGAATCAAAGCACTAACTCCATTATACATATTGCATTAAAAAATTCTATACATATTGCATTAAAAAATTAATAAAATTCATTAAAATATATTATTATTATTATTGGAGTTATACGATATATAAAAATATGTTCATTGAATCACCCCCACTATTATTATGGGGATCCTTTAATTGGAAATAATTCTTCTTACATTACCATGGATTAGAAATACCACATGCCCGATATGACGTGTTGATATGCCATCTTCTTAAATTAATTAATGTGAGATAATTTCATTAATATAGTATATTTAGCTTGAAAATAAATCTTATCATTGATATGTAAATATTACCATGAATATTCCAACATATTCAGTGGGTTCAGAAATCTTATCATTGACATGTCAATATTACCATGAATATTCCAACATATTACATGGGTTCAAAAATCTTATGATTGATATGGCAATATTACCATGAATATTCCAACATATTCCATGGGTTTTAAATATCTACGGTGAACCTAATAATTAAATTATAATTGTGGAAGTTCTATTCTTACAATTAGCATAATTATAGGCATATATATTTTTGAATTTATTTTTAATTTAAGTTAAAAGAAAATATTAACATTAAATTAAGATATACTAGGGAATGCATATAAATTAAATGGATCAAACTCTAAATAAAATTCAATCCATGATAACCATCAAAATGGTTACCCCAATATTCCTATCACATTTCATAGATTAAAAAAACATAGAAATTAACTAAATTATAACTATGAAAGATATATTCTTCATTAGAAAAATTTTAGGCATATCTAGTTTGGAATCTATTTTAATTTAAGTTAAAAGAAAATATTAACATAAAATTAACAAACTAGGGAAGCCATATATATTAAATAGATCTAAATGCAAATAAATTCAATCCATGATAATCACAAATTGTGTAACACATAGTACCTATCACATTTCCTAGATTAAAAAAAAAATTTAACAAAATTATAACTTTTTTACAAGCTATATTGTGATAATTTATAATAATATTTTTTTCATGCATATTTCAACAAAAAATAATCTTAGTGGAAAATTTTACCGGTGAAATTTATCCCTTGGTCTCAATTAAAGGGTTTATAATTTTCAATGGAAAATGATTTTGTATCATATTGCATTATTAATAGTAGACCCAAGATTATTTTATAATAAAAATAGGTATGGAGGTTAGCATAGCCTTATTTCAATGGAGGTGCTACTAATTTCCATTTACCCCAATTTTCAAGGACACAGATTTATGTTACCCATTTATCCCTTCTCATTTGATTTTAAATGAGCTCTTTATTTCACTGGCCCTTATATCATGGTATTGATAGTAATTTGAAGAGAACAACCCACATTTAAGTATTCAATAGTCTTCTTTCCATTTTCTAAGCTTTCACACGATTAATGATTGTCATATCTAATACAGGAGGCTTGTGTATTTTCTTTACATTCCAATACCTCGAGCATTCTCTCCTCTATGTCCTGACTTTTTTTGCTTAATTTTTGGGAGATGTAATGATTTTTTGTTTTGAAACCCGACCAAACAAGTAACCTTAAATGTTTCAAAATATGAAAAGAAAATATATATTTTATGGCTCTCAAATACAATACATGAGATTTATCTATATAGCCATAGGCAACAGAGCTAAGAGAAGGAAACATAAATGAAAACTAAAGATACATAGGCAAATAGGCATGCATGCATATTTCTGGGGATCAATAACCTTTACTGGGATTGGATGTTTACTCCTCGGAGTGCACCCACGACTAGGAGGAGGCCCCATTTTCCATTAAGTTCTTGCAAGCACACCACTTGTATGACCAACATCAACAGTCAAACCTTCCATATCAGCAAACACGTCGGTGTTTTCAGGATTATGTCGCTCATCGGAAAGTTCCCTTTCCACCTAAGTGATCTCTTCTTGAATTGGTTAATTGTTCAAATCCCTCTAATGATTGGTTGTGCTCCCAAGTCGAATTTGAGCTCCAGAATAACCTAACCCTTCGTAGTAATATGCTCCTCGCTAGAGACTAGGACTTTGTCTAGGCATGGAAAACAACAACAAAAAATGAGAAGCCTATGTCAGACTCGAATGGTTCAACAAGAGTGGAGAAACCTAAACACAATCCCCTATCCTTGCCAAGATCTTTTAGTGGAAGAGCCATCTTGAGGCCCAAAAACTCTACAAGAGAAGAACATGGAAAAAACCAAGGATTAGGAATAAAAATGTATAAATAAATATTCTTAAGATACCTAGGCCCAATGTCTCTACTAGGTTCCTCGGGGGGCATTATCACTTGTCTCAATCTCTAAGGCTGAGGAAGAGTCTAGCTGAGGTAACCATAGAGCAATCTTTTGACTTGGTAGCTAGCCCTACCAAGCCAGAGAGTGCTCTCTCCAAAGGATCACACCCAAGAGGGCTAGATAGATTAGGGTTTTATGCTAGATATGATGTGCAGAGTTTGTTTAATTTGATTTGGTCGGGTTGTTGGAATAAGATTTGGTCTAAGAGACTATGTTTCGGAAAATTATGGTATGATTGTAGACATCTAAGTATATATGTATAGAGAATATCATGCATAAAAATATTATACACAACATTTTATATTTTGTTAATAGACCATGTAATAATAGACTTTCTGTGATAATTTGAATTAGGATTTGGTTATGTAAGATAATGATAATTGGAAGGATTATTTCAATATCGACATGCCTAGGAATAAATTGAAGATAAGTAATCATTTCTAGCTTATACAGAAAAATAAGTGATTCACACCTCCATAGTAATGCTTGAGAACAACAAACTTTGGAGATTAGTTGGACCATCTTAAACATTTTAATTTTTTAAACAGGAATATAATTTGAAGTAGAAAAATAATTTATGTTCCCTTCAATTTTTTTGGGATTTTGTAAGCTTTTGATGCCATCTTAGTTATACTGGAGTAGTCATCTTTGTTTTATCCTTCAAAATCTCATACAAAAGTATACTAATTGTCATGTAAATTGTTGTTCCATTACATATTCTATTCAAAGTTTAACTAATTGGTATCAACTAAACCCTTTAAATTGATAAATTTGGTTGTCATGTTGAACTTAAAGATAGAGAGCAAAGTATCTCCATTCACAACATACACCAAAATATAAACATGTCAAAAAGAGAAATTTAAATACTCTTATTGAAGTCTAGGATCCATATTCAAGAAGTTCATAATGTTATTGAGAAGAAAGGGTTGTATGCCCAACTAGCTTATAGGGTTATATGTCAAGTATATTTGATTGAATTTATTGTTCTTCCACATCCAAGGTATGTTCTAAATTATTTATTATAACAAGGTTACTATATGTCAATTTCAAACTATAATTTAGATAGAAATGGGTTCTATATTTTATGTTTTACTTTGAATTCCAATTTTTTACTTTAAAAGAAAATCAATGTTATTTTAAATTTTGACTTTTAATTTTTCCATCAACAATTCTGTCTAACTAACTTTGAAATTTCCAATCTTTTACCTCACAAGAAATAAAGTATTTTTTCTTTTAAATTTAACTTTTAATTTTTTAAGTTAATTATTTTTGTTTTTTTAAATTCAATTTTTAAAGTTAATTATTTTTATTTGTTTGTTTTTTTTAATTCAAAGTTACCTGTTGTTTTTGTTCGTGTAACTTTCAAGAATGTAATTAATATTAAGCGTTCTAAATTTAGATAAGTTCTTACTTTTTTGGGCTGTTTTAATTAATAATAGTTGAATTCAACTCTAACATTTAGATAAGAGTTAGTGGAGGAATTTGAGCCGTTTCTTGCAAGCGGATTTCATCATCGCAAAATTTTTGGTTTTGTTTTTTGGGATTTTAAAGATTGTATTTAATATTCCGCTTTCTAGTTTTAGGTAACGTTTTGCATTTTTCCGTTTTGTTTTTTTTGGTTGTAATTAATATTTATTTAATTCAGCCTTAACATTTAGTTAAGAGCTGGTAGCCGTTTCCTCGTTGTTCAAAGCGGATTTCTTCAACTGTAGCATTTTTTTAATCCCGAATTTATAGTAGTTTCTTCATCGTTCAGGCAGGATTTCAAAATAGAAATATCTCCTAATTGTTTCAATGTGTGCCCATTAAAGAAAATAAGTCACTTAGAATATAGGAAGGTCGTGTGTTCGATCCACAATGTTGTTGCATCTGTATCTTTGTTGGGAGAGGGTTGTGTGTTCGATCCACAATGTTTCACAATGTTTCTGCATCTGTATCTTTGTTGGGAGAGGGTCATGTGTTCAATCCGCAATGTTGTTGCCTTTGTGTCTTTGTTAGGAGAGCGTAAGACTAAATATATGAAGGTTGTGTGTTCGATCCACGCTTCTATGTATTTTTGTTGCAGAAGCTCAAACTGAGGTCGTGTGTTCGATCCACAATGTTGTTGTTGTTTATCTTAGTAGCCTGTTCACTTCCGGACGTTCAATTTGTGCTTTCTGTAAAGGCAGCGAGTGGGTATACTCGTGCAATACGATGTGCAACAGACGTTATCGTGTGCTTCGATTTTCTAATAAAAAGTTTGCATTCCTGCATTACTCCATTTTTTCGAAGCAATTATTGAAGATTTATATGAAGTCTGCGGATAGGAAGATCCCATGGAATCTGTCAAATTGGTTCATGAATCCATACAGGTTTTCGTAGTCTCCGACCGTAGCAAGTATTTGATCTTGTTCTGTGTTTTAAAATTTCTTGATGTGGTTAATTTTTTATTTCGACGCAATGAAGTGATTATCAAGAAAGTAAATAATTAGTTTAGGGAAAATCAAATTATTCAGTATATAGATGCAATAGAACAAGTTCTTGAAAAAACAAAAAATTATATCATATTTGTACTGTCCACATAAAAACGCTGCATATGTTTTAAACTTAAAATTGTTAGCGCAAGCCGCAGGGGCTTGCCTGAGGAAAATAGAACCCATAACATAACAATAATCTCCACGAAATACGATGTAACATTACAATAATAACGGTTATGACCAGTGGAGCTTTTATGAAGTTTTGTTGTGTTGTGTTTGTATGTTACCGGAATTTATGTCTATATTAATTCTGCTTTTTGTTTATCTAATTTTTTTCAACGGCTTTTAATACTATTTATATAAATTTTACAATTTTTTTTAATTAATTTTTTGTTTTTATAATTACTAATTTATATTGCAAATTTGTATACATGTTATTTGTTATATTATCATGTATATATCGATATCCAAATTATCACTCTAAAGAATGAATCAATAGTTATTTTATATAAACATAATTAAATGATATCCAGTATTATAATTAAAGAGAATGAAATGATATGTAATTTTGGTTTTTTTAAGGTTTTGTGATGAGGTGGAGGTGGAGGTAGTGGTGGTGGTGGAGTAGGAGGAGGTGGTGGTGGTGGTCGAGGCATAGTAGGAGGAGGAGGTGGTGGAGGTGGTGGAGGGTGAGGCGGAGGAGGAGGTGGTGGTGTTCGTGGAGCAAGGGGTGGTGGTGGAGAGCACAAGGTGTAGGAGCGTGGAGGGAGGGAGGGTGGCAGAGTTGAGGAGGAGGAGGATGGGTGGAGGTGGAGGAGGTGGTGGGGGAGGTCCTGGAGGAGGGGGTGTAGGTGGCGGAGGTGGAGGAAGAGGAGGATGGGGTGGAGGTGGAGGAGGTTTTGGGGGAGCTCATGGAGGTGGTGGTGGAGGTGGAGTTTGAGGAAGATGAGGTGTAGGAGGAGGATGAGGTGGAGGATGAGGAGGAGGTCGCAGTGGATGTGGAGGTGATGGAGGAGATGTTGGTGGAGGTGGACGAGGAGGTTATGGAGGAGGTGGAGTTGGAGGAGGAGGTGGTTGAGGAGGAGGAGGAGGAGGAGCAGTGTGGTGGTGGTGGTTGAGGTGGAGATGGAGGTGGAAGTGAAGGTGGACGAGGTGGAGGAAGAGGAGGTGGAAATTGGCGGAGCAGTGGTAGGTGAAGGACTATGAGGACAAGGTGAAGGATAGGGAGGAGGTGGAGGAGGAGGTGAGATAAGAGGTGAAGGTTGAGGTGGTGGAGGAGGAGGAGGTGAAGCAGGTGCGGGAGGAGGAGGGGATGGACGGTGTATAGGTGGAGGTGGTGGAGGTGGATATGAAGGTCGAGGTGGTGGAGGAGAAGGGGGAGGCGGTGGAGGTGGAGGTGTAGGTGGAATAAGAGGTTGAGGAGTTGAAGGTGGAGGTTGAGTGGAAGTAGAGGAGGTGGAGGTGGATGACACAGAGAAGGAGGAGGATGTGG
>APFE030280682.1:130652-164105 GCA_000404065.3 Pinus taeda | reverse complement strand
TCATCCATCTTAGCTTCCACACCCTTTATCTTAGATTCCATGCCATTTATCTTAGCTTCTGTTAGCTTTTGTGAGAGTGACATTTGTTGCACTTGGTCTCGTAATTTTGATATATCATGTAGCATTTCTTCCTCTTCTTCATGAGTCATTCTAGAGCTTTCAGGTTGCTTACTAGGTGTTTGCATTTTCTTTCCTTGGGGCATTAGTTACTGATAATAATTCTCTACTATGCCCTTTGAATTACTTCAAAATAAATTTTCAAACCAAGCTTAAGCAAAAATTTAAAAGAATCTACACACCTTTTTTCACCTTGTAGGAGCTCAATATTTCCTCTGATGTATCTCTGTATTTTCAGATCATCCAGTTTTGAAATTGTGACCTGCAGTAGCCCTTTGTGTCCTCTTTCCAATGCCAATAGTTTGATCCAAATTGGATTCTCCAAGGAAGACTTATGTAAAATCTCTCACAGTGACCTGATTATAGACTAGTTTAGTAGAGTGAACTTGTACAACATGCTACAAGTCACTGTTTCAACCTTTGGTTTTGAACAATAAATACAAGAAACTACAGTCCGTCCTCTTTTTGCACCTTCTTACGAAATTTCAATCTGATGCTCAGAGAGAAGTTATGATGATTTTCCACAGCTCACCTGTTTGGAATTTAATTCAGGAGTCTGCAAAAAGACCAACTCCCTTAGATCATATCTCTGCAAATATAGCGCGAAAGGCTCTAAAATTTAGAAACGAGGTTTAGCGCGATTTCTTCCCAAACGGGTTTTTTTTTAGCTTCTGAAACGTCGTAGAAAACAAATTATAGCGAAGATGCCACGATGACCTATTTGGAGCAGCGAAACCCTAGAATCTAAAGCTCTGATACCAAATGTTATGAAACTAGTTCAAGAAAAGATAGAAAAGATAGATCAACGCCTTAGAATTTAGCCTCTTCAAGGGGGCAACCTCCTTTACATTACATAAATGAACAATTCTTGGATGATTCAAATGAAAAAACCTCCTTTCTATATATATAGGAGTCTAAGGAGTCATAATATAACCCAGCTGACCTAACAATAATAATATAAAGCCACAAAAATAACAATAGAGGGAGTCTATGGAGCACAGTAATAACAATATGGGGACAATAGGGGCATAAAAATATTAATAAGGGATGCAACTACAATAATAATGCGGTAATCACTAGTATTAAAGGGACCCAACATCCTCCATTTAGATCATATGGAAGAGTTCCTCTTGTGGTAGATCTCTTGATCCAAGTCAAGCTAGAATGAATGCCTCTCCTTAGATTTTTCCTTGGCTGGCGTGATGAAGAATTGATAAATGTGCATGGGGCTCTTGGGTAATTGCTCATCCTTCCCTCTTACTCTGTGTATTAATCTTTGGTTTTGTAGTTTGTGTTTGGGAAATTCTAATATGGATGCCTGAGAGGGCCAAGTCCCTAATGGAATGTTGGATTGATGGAAGTAGTATATAGAGAATTTATTTGAAGTATTAATGGGCATGTTTGAAATTACAACTAAAATGTTGGAGCTCATTGAAAATGAGGAGGCAAGTTTCAATCTTCTGGAAAATAAATGTGAATGGTTGCAGATGTGCATGGACAGGAAGATGGTGGGCCTGGAGTCTTAATTGATTTTGTTTAAGCTGCAAGCCAGTCGAGATGTGTATAATGCAGGTGACCCTAGTTCCAAGCGTGAACTTTCTGATCTCGATAACAATCACTAGGTGGCAAAAGCAGGTGTCGTGACAGGTCAAGATGGATCGTCTCATGGAAAGGATGGGTTATTGGAATATGTAGGAGAAGTTGGTCCCTTTGGGGGACTATGTAGTTTGTCTCTTTATGTAGTACAACTATTCCATTTTTTGGGGAAATTTTGTAGAATTTATATGACATTTTTTGCGGAATTTTTGTAGAATTTATACGATATTCCAATTTAAAATTATAGTACATAAAACCCATAAAAGAAATAAAATTTTGTTGTGGATATATTGGAATATTGAATAAAAAAAATCAGTAAAGAATGTAAATGGTTTTGGTAATTCAAATAGATATTTTAATGCAATAGCTACTAGTTCTATTTAAAAATAAATAAATTAGTAGTGCATCTTTATAAATTAAATGGTTAGAAAATGTCAATAAACATTAAAACACTTACCTTCTAATTGATATCACATTGCTAATGATTAAAAAAATCAGCAAATTAACTAAAGTATAACTTGATTCTAAATTATTATTATTATTGTTATTGATAAAGAGAATTAATAATGAGTTAAACATATATACATTTAGTAAAAAATGTAATAAAATTCTTAACTATGAGATTCACCCGCACTTTACCATGGATATTCTTAAACTTGAATATACTTTGTTACAATGCCATGTCTCAATACCATGGCTTACTAATACCACATGTTCATATGGAATTTTTTCATTTAATCAATTGAAAGGGCAACAAGGGGATACCTACTTTAATTGATTTTGATCTGTGACTACTATTAATAATCTTCTAAAATATTCTATGGAGATTAATGTCTTACCATCCACCTAATAATTAGACTAGTCCAACCATATAATGTAAACATCATGAATCCATAATAAACATCAAAACACTTACTTTATTATACATCACACATTGTTAAAATTAAGATAATCATAAGTAGAGAAACCATATAAATTAAATGGATAGTAAATACACATAGACATCAATCCATGATAAGAATTAATAAATTAAATATGAAATATCTCTTGTTGTTAAAATAAAATAAAAATGAACTAAATTATAACCTTAATTGAAATATTATTATTATTTATTTTAAAAATAATTAATTTCCATGATCGTTTGCTTCGACGTTTCGAGCCATCCACCGTGGCTCATCATTAGGATAGATCAGTAGTTGTGTAGGACAGATCTAATTGGACTTGAACAAATAGGGTTGAGAGATGCTCAGGGAATGGGAGCCAACCATTTTAAACTCTTTGTTGCAATCCCATGGTTCAATCCCATGGTTTATAAATACTACATGCCAAAAAAAACATAACTCATTTTTATGAAATTTGTTCATATGAAACATTTTTAATTAATATATTTAATTATGAAGGAAAAAAAAGCATAAATATTTTGAAAACAAATATCAACCTTTCATTTGTCTATACTACTAAGGATATCCTAAAATATTTAATGGAGGTTAAATCTATACTATCCATTTAACAAGTGGCAATCTAGTCTGTGACACTTAAGTGGATTTTATGCTTTTAAAAAAATTTCAAATTGATATATGAAATTAATGGCTTAAAAAATTGCGTAAATCTTTCATGAGTAATGTTTCTAAAATATTTCTTGGAATGGAACACAAGGTTGTGATGCAAAAGCATTCAACCCAAGAAAAAACCATTGTAATTAAGTAGACATAGGGGGTCATGTATTTTTAGGAAGTTGGATTCCTAAGTGATAGATTGATGTAATATTAGGCTTTGAGTGATTAAAATAGGAATCAAATTAGATGTGTGAGATATCTTGCAAATGCTCTCGAATAAGGAGGACATGAGTGGCTAGTAATGACAAAGAGTTAGAAGTCAAATCCAACTCTTAAAGTAGTTCATGATTCGAGGAACAAGAGAAAGATTTTAGGAATTTAATGAATTAGAAGTGTTCATAGAGGATAGAGTACATCTAGGATTTGGTTCAATAGATTTAGGAGTCGAACCAGGATGAGTTGAACAAAACTTCCCGTCATATATGTAAGCCTACAGGCAGAAGGAGGAAGAGGCCACTGATAGCAGAAAATTAGGCCACGAAGTGGAGAGTCTCGTTATGTAATCAATTTTTTATATTCTTATATATAGAGGAATTCGATTTTGAGTGTTCAAATGTGTGAATCGAGTGCTTTATGATTGATTACTGTGTGAACTCGTAGGTTCTGTAATAGAGGTTGCAAGTAGAGTCGAGGCAGAGTAGAGAGGAGAAGAACGAGCCAAGAGATTCATAATGGATCTTTGAATCCATTCAAAAGATAAAGTAAAGTACATAGTCAGTGATAAAAATCATAGAAATAAATCTCAGGAGGAAGTTGCAGTAGAAACGGTGAAGGAATTGAACCTTTGAAGAGGAGCTAAACCATGGAAGATCTGAAGACTCAGCATAAAATACTAATTAAGAAGGAGGAGCGAGAAGGGAAGTATCAGTGCTTAGCAGTCGTTAGATCTAGAAGATCAACGATCCATATGATGTCACTGAGAAGCAAGTAGAATATCACATCAGCGGAGTTATTTATATAGTTTTCGTCTGCAAGAAAAAATCCAGACTTACACTAAAAACGAGTGCAAAACCTAGTCGGATTTGAAATCTAGACTTAAAAGTTTATAGACAGGACCCTATACCTTATCAGGGTCATGAGGCAAGATCACATCCATGAAGTTTAACGAAGGAAGGTGGAGTTTATGTAAGAAAGTGTATTTTGGGCGGCGAAGAAACCATAAGCGATATTCTTCCGCTTGGCTCTGATTCCATTAATCGGAGGACATGTAGCACAAGGATGTGGTAGAAAACCATGTATCGGGCAGTTAAATTATGTTCTCATCATCTACTTGAAGTAAATAGCAACCGTCATATTTAAAAGAGGAAGATCGACGACAGAGGGTCATCACCGTGTTTTGTTGATCAGGTAAATTGGCAATCGGAGAAGGAAAATATTGGAAGTTAAAGTGGAAAGGCTCAAAGGAAGCAGACCTGATGATAACTATAGTCACGGTTGTAATGTTTTTGAGATCTGCTTATGGGTGTCGGAGCGAAGTTTTAATGTAATTCCTTTGTATTATATAAAGTGCATGGCCGAGTCTCTTAATGCAAAAGTGGTGTTAAGGATTCCGATAGTCACATATTGGAGTAGGAGAGGTGATGATATATATATATATATATATATATATAGTCACATATTAGATTCTGAGAGCTAATGATATATATATATATATATATAGTGTGCATGCGAAGGAGCCGATTGTGATCAACGATAAAGGTGGTGTCTCGAGATCTATGCAGGAGTTGTTCAAAAGGTAGAAAAAGGTGTGTTATGCACATAATTCCTTTATAAAAGGGTTTAGAAGGAAAATACTGCTGCTAGAACATTTCATGCGATATTACATATATGAACCAAGGTTTTGAAAGGGAAAGGTTATATATGTGTGGTTTGAGGGTTAATAAAGGTTAACAAAGGTTTATACAGGGTGATAGAGTCCCCATAAGAGGGATATAACGGAAGACTTTAATAAATGGGCAAATGAAGGCTTGAGGATTGATTTAACTCCCAATAGGAGGTTTAAGCAGGGTGATTGGTTTCGATATAAAAGGAACTATTGCTAAAAGGGCCTTAACCATGTATGGTTGAAGATTTGACTCCTTTGTGAGTCAAATACCTGGGACAAATGTATTTATGCATTGTTATGCATACTGTGGGCATGTGCCGGGGTAACCCTGCATTAGGCCGGAGAACCACATACACAATATTGATTCACTTACATACTTGGATTCCATGAGCTGATTATTGTATTTCTCTATTTCTAATAGAATATCACCCTGCAATATGCCCCCTTATGGGCAATAGCAACATCAATTGTCAATATTAAGCTTTCCATGAAGAAGTGGGAAGACATTGATTTATTCAAATACAGGCAACAAATTTATTCAAATATGAGTCACAAATTTGTTATTTGTTGATTTCTCTAGTGTACCTTTTTATATTCTCTTTTTCATATAATGTAAGTAGTGCCATAACTTGTACCATGCCTTAATGAGATTTCTTTTGAGATCGATGGGATAATTTATCTATCTACGGCATTTTTCAAAGTTTTGTCTTATGTGTAGCAGAAGGCCAATTATTTTTACAAATTCTAGACTGGTGTCCTCTCTTAGATTAGATTGTACCCAGTTTCACCACTCATTCTTTCCCTTTCATTTTTTGAATCTCTCCATCTCTATAATGTCGCTAGAAAATTGTAATTTTATATTTACTGTAGTAAAACAAAAACTATATTTTATTATTATTTGAATTTATGCATTTAAGATTTTATGAGTTATAAATCAAATAAATATCGAGTGTTAACAAATATTGTAACTCTCACATGTTAAGAAGTTGGGTTAGGTAGTTACCTAACCCTAACTACTTCCTTGAATATGAATTCGTCAAGAAGGGGATCAAGAGGGTAATTTTTTGGGTAGCTGAGATAACCAAGGAGAAAATAGAAGGAAGGGAATGTCTTCCACGCTGATATGTCATATGGTTCGAGAGCTAAGTTTGTTCGTGACCAGATAGCTACAGTTGTTGTGACCTATAAATCTTACAAGAAGGCATCTATCTTGTGAGCAATAGCTCGGGAGGAGGCTTGGCCCTAAAGGCAAGTCTCCTGGTTGGGAGGAAAATCTACTAAATTATTGTTGTGATTTCAACAACCAATTGTTGTCGGGACTGGAATCCAAGTAAGTATTTAAACTACCGTGTTTATTTTGGTTGTGAAACTGTAAAAGAAGAAATTAAAACTTGAAGAATATTAATACCAGAATCAGGTAAATATATGGGCCTATAGTCACAAGTGTGGACAATGTTTCTATATGCATAGGTATATTGTAAGAAGACAAAAGATAAACTCTGCAGAACTGTAGGAAAATAGTAACCCTTTAGAATCTTGAGAGCAATAAGTGAAAACTATGAGAACTCTTGATGAGCCTCATCATTGGGTAAGTATATGAACCTTAATACACCTCCTAGCTTATTCAAAATCAAATCTTCTCATAATTTGTTATATAATTTTATTGTATTTTTCTTAATGAGATGAGTCAAAGTGAGATATTATGCCTAGTGGACTAATATGCATTGATTGTAAGTTTTCGAGATAAAATCATGGAAATTTTGGCTAATTAAGGGCTAAAACTCAAATGAGACAAGAAGGAGAGATTGTAGGAGGTATATCCTCCTCATTTACTCCTCACTCATTTGAATATTCCTCCATCAATGACACTAGCTCGAAGTTACAAGAAGCCAAGTCATGGAGATCAAAAGGCAACCAAGCAAGTGATAGTTAAAGAGCTAGTTTATCTCGAGTTTGGGAGTCGAGCCTCCCTAGATTTAAGGAAGTCATTGGAAACTTTAGTTGTATAAATAAGGAGGCCTAGAGCCTCATTAGGATTAAAATTTTTGCTATTAAAACACTAGTCATTCTTGAGTTCAAGACTTGTGGAAGACATTGTTATGTAATTTTCTGATTTGATAATGAGAATGAGCATTTCCTTGATCCAACAATGACTTGAATCAAAGGGCTGAAGCTCTTGGGTTAGGGCCCAACCCTAGTAGCAAAGGCTCCTCTTCTTGTATTTGTATGCTTAGATTGATTTAATAGATTACTAGTTGAGTTGTCTTTAGAATTATTTCATTGCAAGTAGTTGTGGATTTGATTAGTTTGCTTCCATTTGTGCCTTACTTTAGCAGTAGCTTAGAAGAGATAAAGGAACAACAAAAAGATATCAATAGGTGGATTTGTTCTCTATCCTTCCTTTAGGAATCACGGTTTGAGGAAAGAACTCATATGCATCCCAAAAAGACAGAATTATAGTTTCTCATGCAATTTAGGGTTTTCAGTTACTTAGGTCAGCATTTTGCTAGTTTTCAAGAATAGAATTTGATTTCCATTTATGCTATCTTCAGTATTACCTTAGATCTCGTCAAGGTTTCATATTATTCTGAAAGTTTTGTCATGCATGAAATAGGCAACTAGTTCATGATATTATGTTTTCCTTAGCCAATTAAAATCCTTCTCGTTTACATGATTTATGGATAAATGTTAATGTTTGATCTAGTGCAGGAGTTTCAGCAATACATAGAGACTTCATGATAAAAAAACTCATCCCAACTTCATCCATCCATGAGTATCCCTTTCTTTCACTGAAACCCTCACCAATTTCATCATTTCATAAGAATACTTCTCCAAGCTTGTTGAGCAAATCCAACAATCTCCCAACCCTGGTTTTGAGCTCTACATGAGTCCTAGGAACTCCCTTACTCCATTCCATCTACCAACCACATTCCCTAAGCCTTCTGTCACCTTCAACATCCCTCCTTTTTCTCCCAGTTGTTTCGTGTAGGAATACTATGGATCCTTTAGGAATTTAGGATATCCTATAGAACGCATTAGTACATCGTGTAGGTTTACTTGTAGTGGCCTATTTCAAGGCAAAATTGTAGAAAGAGCCCCTAGGAAGCTAGAAAAGGGCACCTACTTGCCTCCCAAACCTTCTAACCATTCACCATAATCCCTAAGACACCTGCCACATCACCAAAATAAGTTAGCTTTCACACTTTCACACAGAAAAGACCAAAAAGAAAAACAAAGTTATTTTGGTCATTTACATGCACAATAGTAGAATGTTTTATGTTTCAATTTTCATGCTTAGGATAGTAGGATTGCATACATGTTAACCTAGAACTCTTTTGAAGCAAAGCCTCTTAGGAGTTAGTTAGAAAAATGATGTGCTTAAGCATTTGATTTCAGTCTTCTTCCTTAATGCAGTAGACAAGATTTCTTTTAGTGTATATTTCTCATTTCCTCATTGGTAATCAAGCTTATTTTGAATCAATAGAAGTCTGGTTTGAAAAACCTTAGCGGTCTATCACTAGCTTAGCACTGACAAAGAGCAGACCCATTACATTTACTTGTGTATACAGCATTGTCACCTCCAAGTTTGTACAAACCCTAGGTTGATAAAGTAAAGTTGGTAGCCCCAAGAGTTGTAGCATTCTTTCTTCAATACTGGTGCTGATCACTTTTTGGCGTCGTTACCGGGGAGGTGTCTGAGTAATATGTCATTTCTACTTTCTTTCATCCATTTTTTATCTCTAACATTCTTCTATTACCTTCATTTATGCAAAAGTAATTTAGTTTGCTTTGTTTTCCATTATGCATTCTTTTCTTTGTTTTCCATTCTGCGAGTAAGATTTCATGCAAGAAGATAGTTTTCATTTAGTTTTTGATTTCAATTCTACAATTGCTCTCAAAGATTGAAAAAAAAAAACAAAACAAAAACACTTATTTCATGCCTCGTAGGAATAGGTATAACTTAAGGAAATTTATACCAAATACCCCCACCACTTCAAACATCTAACCTTCCCTCTTCTTTGGTGGCTATGAATGGGAGGAACCCTTAGGTGAACAACCAGAGATATATGAAGAGCCTACAGGGGGAGAAGAAGAAGAAGAATCCATTCCAACTGACGCAATGGCTGAAAATAGAAATGACAGAGGAAATAGAGAAAGAATTGAGGGTGTCTTTCCCATCAAAGAAACTAATGGGGATACTAAGATGAAGAACATAAGCCTTTCTACTCTTCCTCATTTCCATGGACTGATCTCAAAAGATCCATACACTTTCTTGTTTGAGTTTGTTTTCATATGTAGAACATATGATTACATCAATGATGAGTAGAATTTGAAACTATTCCCATCCACTGTCAAGGATGCAGCTTTGCGCTAGTTCATGGGTTTACCTGGGGATATCATCACAACCTGGGCTCAAATGCAGCAAGCCTTCAAAAACATGTATTGAGACTACTGCATGTCCAAAGACACTAAAGAGGAAATTTTTAGGATGACCTTAGTCCATGATGAATCCCTAGAGGATTATGAAGAAAGATTCCAGATTAGCTACAAAATGGCGAGGTACACAATTGATCCTGATTCACTGAAGCTAGTTCTGCTTAGAGGGGTAAGGGAAGATATTCTGGATACCCTAAACCTGTTAGTAGGATGGGACATCTACTAGCTACCCTATGAAGATATCATGACCTTTAGGAACGATTCTAAGGCAACTAGGAAAAAGTGTAGGGGTAGTCAACCAATGGTAAGTCCATCATCTTCCAATACATCCATCAAGGGTGAAATTGTAAATATGCTGGAAGATTTCAAGAGTGAAATGCTGCAAACCCTTCCTCTACATGTTGGGTTGTGTTATATTCTTTCCACGACTAACCTACGTAGTGAACCGACGGATTAGAGGGGGCGTGGAGGCCCCCCTTCGTTGCGCCGATAGCATAGCGGGGGGGGTCACAGGGGAGTTTGACGGGGGCGGGTAGCCCCCCTCTATGTGGTTTGGGGCAGTGCCCCGGGAAATTTTTTTTTGGATCCTATATTAGGTTGGGCGAACCTAGCTATGGTTTTTAGTCCATGGTATTGGATGCTTCGGCCTGTATAAATATGTATTGTAACATTGAAAGGAACATAATGAAAAATCAAGCTGGTAGTCTGGGTTTTGGGATCCAGGGGAAAATCCTTGTGCATATGTGTTTTATGTGTTATGCTCTCGCATTGTTTATTTTCTTTGTTTTAGAATTCGTATGCAGGTAATTTCTGTACAGGGTTATAACCTACACTACAGATGGACATTATGCACATCAAGAGAAATAAGGAGGAAGCAGAGAGAGCCTTAGACATTTTTTGCCTTAAACGAACAAGGAGATACCTTAGGAATGAATGTACATTGAATCTAATTGAAGTTTGCTCAGTCTATGAAGAAAACCACTCCACAGAAAACTGCCCTTCTCTACCTAGACAAAAAGCTGTGTATTAGGGAACTAAAGGGGTGACTGAACAACTCTACTACATAAATCAAAGGAGACCTCACGGGCCTTGGCCATACTAGCAGTGCATGCGAGGGTCATCCCATGCCTATTACAACCCTAACCAAACCACATCCATTCCCTCTTGGGGGACCCATACTCATCCTTCCTTGTGTACACCTCCTCCATGGTCTTGTTGATCCAGGTGGATATTGGTGGCTAGATGCCAAGTCCACTTGGACCCCCACCATTATTTCTTTTAGCTTTCCAGTTTCCTTAATTGTAGCATAGTTTACTATTTTTAGCATATTTTCGGGCCGTGAACTTCTGGAGCTGTTTTAAGGCCCTAAATGACGTTTTTTTGGAAAACTATGAGCAACATGGGTCCATGGACCCATGTTGCTCTTCCCAAAGTTGTATTTCTCAGATAGATCTTTCTAACGAGATATTGTGTGTGTCAAATGGAGATCATATGCCAAAGTTACGACCCTGAGAAGTTGATGTACCAATTTACCCAAACGGGGCCCATAGTTTGCCATTTCATCTTCTAGGGTTAGGTTTTTGGATGTTTAGGGTTTTATATTGTTTCTCAACAATAAATAGGCCTTCAAGCTTCATTGTAACATAGTTCAGAGGCATGTAGCCGCCACATCTCTTCTTAGAGATAAGCTACCATCACCCTAGCTGGTTTATTTCTATTGTTGTTTGTAAGCATATTTCAGTATTTTACATTAATGAAATGAAGTATTATTTCCATTGCATCTCTGTGTTTATGGTTATCTCTATCATTTGTTGTGTTCCTATTTAAATCCAGATCAATTCTATTAGAGTGGTTTGCTTTTTCCTCTGTTTTTCTTTGCATGTCCCCAACGAGGTCAAGATATAAGGAGTTAGGGCTTGAACTGGTCAAACCTTTGCAAGACCATCCTCGCGAATCCCGATAGCATCCCATGGTGGATAAAAAGAAAGATGAAGGGGTAGGAGATCCTATAAAAATCTTTCTTGGAGAAGCCCTCGAGCCACAAAGGAACGCGATGATGGACAACATTTCCCAGATCCTTTAGCAGCTGCTCAGGGGCGACGCATTGGCTTCCAACAGCTACTCTGGAAATGCCACACCATTTAAGGTATAAGTTAATTTTGAAATACAGATATTCGAGGGTCAGATAGATGCAGATGCCGTCGATAAATGGTTAAATCTGCTAGAGGGTTATTTTCTTGTTCATGACTTTGCCAGTCAGGAAAATATTATTTTCACTCTTCTCAAAGTAGCCCCCCATGTCAAGGACTGGTGGGAAACCTACTGCAAGTAGAAGGATGAAAGTACAAGCTCGCTATTTTTCAGCCGCACCCACTTGGGATTCATTTCGAGATGCCATCAGGGAGTAGTACTACCCTCTCAAAAGCTATGAGGATCAATACATAAAGTGGACCATACTGCGGCAGGGAAGTGACCAAGATCTGTTGGAGTTTACCAATATTTTCCATACCCTTCGCACAAAGTTGGACATCAAGGATTCGGAGCACCATTTGGTACTCAAATACCATGGCTACCTACACAAGTACATCCAGGAAGATATAGAATTCCTGAATATCCCCTTGCTTGGCATAGCATATCGATATGTCGTTAAGGTCAAGCAAAAGTTTAAACAGAAGAAGTGAGACTTTGGATTTGCAAATCCGAAGCAAGGGAAAGGTGACCCCAAACCACAGAACAAAGGACAAAGCCAAGATGGTGTGGTCCATGACAACCCGCAAAAGCTACAAGCAAAGAACAATGGTGTGAAGCTGAAAAAGCAAACAGGAAAGTGGTGTGAGTTCCATAAGAGCTCCACTCACAACACAAGTGAGTGTCGGGCCAAGCGGTCACTAGTGGCTGAGCTAAAGGTTTCAGAATCAGATGCATGTTTCGACTCTAAGTCAAAACATGACAAGGGTAATGACAAAGGGAATCATATTATCGATGTGGAGTTCAATGCCATTGTTTCCACCATGAAGATCTAGAAGGAGGAACTCGAAGAGCTAGAGGAGGAGGAGTGTCTCTTCCACTCCCAAATGTGAGTAAAGGACTCCCCGCTATAGCTCAATGTCAACAGCGTGAGCCAAAAGAACATCATTTTGGCAAAGGTCATGAAGCATCTGGGCTTACCGACCATAGCACATCCACAACCATACACCATCGGGTGGCTTCACCAAGGATGGGATCTTCGCGTGAGCTAGTATTGTCACCTTTCATACAACATCAAGCCCTTCACGGATGAGGTATTGTGACACATTGCTCCCCTTGAAGTTTGTGATGTATTATTAGGACAACCATACTTGTGGAAGTGACATGTTGTGTATGAATCAAGGCCCCGTGCTGTTATTGTTACTTTGGGAAATAAGTTGTACAGGATACTGGAGGTAGCACTACCTATCACCATCTCTTTGATTACTGCAAAACAATGCAGTAAGCTCATTTCCAAAATTGGGAAATTTCTTTTGCTAATGGTACGCCCTCAAGGAAAGAAGAATATGGTGGCCACGACCTTTAGACAGGGCCCCTCCTCATGACAACTACAGATGGACAAGGTCATGGAGGAGTATGAGGACATCTTCACCTCCCACACATAGGTTCCTTTGCATTGTCAGGTCAAGCACTCCATCGATCTGACCCCAGTTGCACCGTTGCCGAATGGACCAATATATCGGCACTTCATTCTAGAGAATGATGAAATCAAGAGGCAAATTTAGGAGTTATTGTAGAAAGGTCACATCCGTCCAAGTTCATCACCTTGTGGGAGTCCGATGATGTTGGTACATAAGAAGGATGGGACTTGGGGACTCTGTATTGAATATCGGGTGTTGAACAAGATCACTATCTGTAATAGGTACCTAATCCCTCGGATTGATGACCTCTTGGACCAACTACAGGGGGAAAATATTTCAGCAATATCGATTTGAAGTGAGGATATCACCCAGTACCAATCGAACCCTCCGATGTGTGGAAGACCACCTTCAAAGCCAAGGAGGGCCTTTTCAGATGGTTGGTTATGCCTTTTGGATTGACGAATGCTCCTGCAACCTTCATGAGGCTAATGGATGACATCTTACAGCCATTCACCAACCCATTTGTAGTGGTATACTTGGACGACATCCTGATCATTAGCCAGAGTTGGGAAGAGCACCTCCACCACATCTGACAGGTTCTCCAAACACCGTGGCAACACAAGTTATGTGCCAATTTGGAGAAATGTACTTTTGGCATGACCCATGTTCAGTATCTGGGATACATTATTGGTGAATGGTGGGTGATGCAAGTCATTGGGGATTGGCCATCTCCAACCACTCTGATAGAGCTCTGCAGCTTTCTACGTCTTGCCAACTTCTACCGTATGTTCGTATTGGGATTTTCTCATATCACTTGGCCCTTGATTCAAGCCACCAAGGGAGGAGCAAAAGAAAAATTCTTTTGGTCTGAATCTCAACATAAGGCATTCACAGAGTTGAAATATCGTCTCTATATGGCACTAGTGCTCACATTACCAAACATGCAACAACCATTTGAGGTTAGGACAGATGCCTCTGACTATGCTATTGGGGCAGCCCTTACTCAACATGGGCATCTGGTGGCATATCATAGTGAGACACTTTCAGACAGAGTCCTAAAGTATCCCACTTATGACAAAGAGATGTATTCCATTGTGTAGGCCTGCCGACCACGGAAGCATTACATTTTGGGGAAGGAAACTATTATCCACACAGACCACTGACCCCTGCAGTTCATACAAACCCAAGGGAAATTACAGAATGGTCACCATCCAAAGTGGTCCACATACCTACAACAGTTCCATTTGAATATCAAGTATAAGAAGGGTAGCACCAATAACGTTGCAGATTGCCTCAGTTGACCACCAATCATGGCGTTAACCACTGTGCTCAACTCTTGTGGGCATGAGACTTTTGATTGGCCACTTCTCTACAAAAGTGACCCAAAATTTCGCCACCCATACCAGAGACTCTTGGAGGGTCAGCATGTTCCAGATTTTCACCTCCACTGTTACACAATAATTTATCACCACTTTCACTCCCGGTATTCTGACTGTGTCATGTGTCCAAGTCAAACATGCTTATGACAGACAAATGCTCTCCTATGCTGCCAATTGACCCACTTTTCATAAGTTATTTGCCTCATTGCGGCTATTGGCTTAATAAACGCGTTGAAAGGTGCTCGTAAACAGTCCATCCACGCTGCCAACTCGGAAGTACATCTGATTCCCTTGATGGCCTGATTTTAAGCACCAGCGTGGGTCTAGTGTTTCCTTCAACAATGATCTGACTAGCTGTATTGATCACTAGTGATGTCAGCACTGAACCCCAGTTATGTGCTCGTGATGATCCAGATTGGGTGAATTAATTCCAACAATCGGCCTTCCAGATGACTCCATACCTGGTTGTTGACATTGTTTATGTCGCCCTTCCCTCCCTGGTGTGGCAGTTCCATCAATTGTGCTACCTTCCTTTCGGATAAGCTCACTCTTCCACCTTTCATGAAGACTCCTTCTCCTATTTAAACTCTCACCATTTCTATGCATTGCTAATTTTTCTGATAGTTGGCTAGTTGAACAGTGTTGTTAGTGTTTTGTGAGTTTGCTAGATAGCTAGTGTGAATGTGGGAAGTGTGGGATTGTTGATAGCTTGTGGAAGGTTGTGAAGTGCCCTTAATCTTGTGGAAAGCTTATGAGTGAGAGAGATCTTGTATGTTGGGAGATCCATCTCCAAAGAGTGAATTCTTGAAGAACATGCTAGCTGGACCCTTCTGAGAAGGCTTGTGACATCAAGACTTTGGTTGTAAGCTGACTTTTATTCTATTATTAATGAAATCAATGATGTTTTCCTATGTCTTGTATGTAATGTACTTGATAGCTCATGACTTCTTGACTTTGTGAGTAAATAGTTCATTGTTGTTTCCGGTTACGTGCTTTGTTGTATTTCCTTTGCTTTGTTTCAGGTTGATCACTCATTGAGGACAAGGAAGCAGAAGCTGGAGCAGCGCAACGAAACTCTTTCAGCCACCAATTGAGGTAGGCCTTGAACTTTAACTATTTAAGGAAAGCTATTGCTGATATGTCCTTGTTTGTGACTAGACCCACTCTAGGACTAAAGTGGTTGCCTCTGTCCGCAGAGGGAACACTTTCCTGCATCACAAATTGGCGACTTCGCTGGGGAGCTTTGGCCTTTGCTTTTCTTGTTTGCTCTTGTCATGATTTTTTTTTTTGATTTGGTCTCTTTTGAAGTTTTGGGGATTAGTTATCAGTCCTCTGAGTTTCCTGGGTTGATATGGGAAATACCCCTATTTGATTGAAAGATTGATTGTTTTTTATTTGGGAGTTTTTGTTCGCCTGTCATTGTTTTGAGCATCATCGCAGATTTAATTTTAACAGTCATGTTGTCATTGCGCTCACCCTTTTGTAATATCCTATGCATTGAGTAATTACGCCTCACAGTCGCAACGCTTATGAAACTGGACCATCGTGGAAAAGTCGTGTACTTCCATGCTGGCATCGCTTTGTTGCTGCAACTTGTGCTTTATCAGTGCTTGTTGCTTGTGTATTACCCGCGTTGATTGCTGTAGAATTGATTTTCTCAATTCTACCTCCTAAGTACATCAGTCCTACTGGTCCCTTGTTTTTCTCACTTGCTTGATGACTTTTTTTTCACTGTTCATGGTTAAGGCACTCTCTTGTGAGCTTTGTTGAATGAATCTTGTTTTTTTGCTTATGTGACCTAGATCATTATTTCAAGTTCCTTGAATCTGTTGGCTTGGCTGCTTGTTTGCTCAAGGTTTGTTTGCGGCTTCTTGTTGGTTTGATTGAGCCTTCTCCTTAGCCTGTTTTTGGTTGATTTTTTAGTGAATGTTATTGAACCAATCTTTGGCATTGATTCGATTTATTTTCACTACTGAACATAGATTACAATTGTTTGGATCAACCGGGCTTTTCCACACTTACTTGTTTCTTATTTGTTTCTTCTAGATTTAAAGACATCAAAATAAAAAAAGATTGCATTAATTTAGTGTAAGAAAGTGAAAGTGAATTTGCATTTCAAGTTTGCATATTGGAAAGCGAATGATAAGATCTCTCTTTAGTAGTATCCGTGCACTTTAGGAATTGATGTCTGTATGCATTGAGTGACTGCCTTCATTGTCTTGGTTTTCTTGGTTTGGGAATGATCTCTCTACCCTCTCGTAGGTAGGTGTTCATTGAAGAAAAAGGATTTTTCATTCATCCTAGCTGCACCCTAGGATTTATTATATACATAGAGTAAGGCTTGAAAACTGAAACATAATCCAAGATCAACTCTAAAATGAACTGAATGAATCTAACAATGCATTGGAACATATAGCACACTATTTAGAGGTCTAGGCTAGAGATGTGCTCCGACGTGGTTAAACCTAGTCGCTTTTGTTTCCACTCAAGGTTGGGTGATTCCTCCTTCTGTGACTCAATAGTGGTCTAGTACAGAATTGTGCTCCCATGTACCGTCGAGTATATGTTGGGAGACCCCACTAGGTTTATCATCCTTTATCCATAGGAAGCCATGTCTACCACCTTACAAACTGTAATGCACCGAACACAACATTCGAGAAGATTGAATGCCATACGGAAATTCCTTGGTTTTCATATGACTACTAAAGTGTATATACAGTTTTACGGATTGTCTGGTAAACCTTGTGCCTAGTTCTCCAGAGTAGTCACTTTTTCTCCTTTTCGGACGCCCTAAAACAAAAGGTTCATCTGAGCACTTGTCACTTCAGGCTCATTAAACATTCGAAGGTGACTACAATCATCTTTTGGTCCTTTTCTCGACTCTTTAAAGATGAAAAGTTCAAGTTGTGTTCTTGTGTCTTAAAATTTATTCGGCCAAATTCACATTTACCTTGTTAGATCTTGTTTGAGTTAGTTTGAGTAGGGTTCTTTCCCGTTAGTTTTCCTAGGGTTTTTGAATCAAATCATCCTGGAAGAATCACCAATCCCATCTCCCATTCCAAGTGACCAAGGGTCTCCCTCTTCTATTGCTCCTGAGATACCGGTTCGTAGTGATACTCTCCCTATTATTCCGAGTATCCAACTAATTAACTCTCACACTCTAGAAGACGAGTCTTACGATATTCATTTGAACCCCATTTGGGAGCCTTCTGAAGAAGATATTCCCGGTACTCCTCCTAGTGTTTTGGTCCCAATGTCTTCTTCTAACATGGATGACACATCTCGCATCACGAGTGAAGGATCCATTGTGATGAGCAGTAAAATTCCTATCCCAACGAAAACTCCACCATTTGGTGTCACCCCTCTCGGTGTCACGCTGCCCTTATGCTATAGGGATTTGAGGGATGTTATGGGTTCTAGGACCTCCCTTATGGGTTCTATGTGGTCTCATACCATCACTCCGACTTTCGAGTCTTTTATTCCTCAAATTCACAATATGTCTGTCACCTCAGTCTTGACTATTCCAACTGTCTTTGTGGCTTCTTCAGCCCCTGTTGTTGGTGCCGTCACTGCATCCTTAGTTGTGACCACTGTTGCTAGACCTTCCCCCGGATCGGCGAATAGTGTCCCATTGGTATCTACATCTGGAGTTATCGATCCTACACTTAACGCCACCCCTTCTTCTAGTTCCATTCCAGCAGGGGGGCATACGATCAATATTTTCATGCTCTTCAGAATCCGGGCACGCAAGGTCCATTTCATTATTACAATTTTTAAAGAGCTCACCTTTATCACCCCAGACCTTTGCCATCTCATCCTGCAGTTGAGGTCACGGTCCTGTTATCTGTTGCTTGGGGTACCACCGGTTATGGTGGTGGCCAAGTACCCCCTGCGAATTTTCAAGGACCACCTTATCAAGGATAGCCATCTTACACGTAGCCCTCCTATGGGCAGTAGTATTATAGACAACCTTATCCAGGGCAACCTGGAGGCCCACAAGGACAACTCTTTCAGGGACAACCTTTGGCTTCTAGTGGTTCATCTTTTACTTATCTTGGGCAACCTTCTGGTAATCTAGGACAACCTTACATGTAACAAGGCCAACCTGGTGTCCAGCAAGGCTACCCTTCTAGGCAGGTCAGTCAGCCTTACGTACGACAAGGCCAACCCACTATCCAATCTGGTCAACCATCTAGACAAGTTGGCCAACCTCAAATCCAATCAAGTCAACCAACTATCCAGTCTACTCAGCCATCCGGACCATCAGGAGAACCCTCAGTTGTGCAAGGACAACCCAATATCCAGCAGGCTCAACTTCCTGGGAAAATTGGTCAATCTCAATCTCAACTAGGTCAAACTTCTGGCCAGGTGGCTCAGCCTCAATTCTCTCAAGGGAATCTTTCTGGCCCTACTCAACCAGGCACTCAAATGATTGTTGCTTCTCAAGCTCCACCCAGTTTTCAGCCCTAGTCTAGGCTCTAGACCCAATCTGGTCTTCAAATGCAGGTTGGATCTCAACTTCAACCTGCTTATCAAATGTACCCTGGCCCCTAGGCTCAGTTTGGAGCCCATCCACCTTATGGTTATCCAGCAATCCCAAGGGAAAACTCAATTTGCCCTGTATCAAAATTATCAACAACTGCAGGTGAGTCCTTATCAGAATTACCAGCAACCATATGTTGCTCTTGCAGGCCAAGTTGGTAATCAATGGAATGCTGGGGGGAAAATCCAGGGTCAGCCATCTGGTTATAGCTATAACACCTACAGGCTAAACCCGTCTAGACAAACCCAGTCGGGGCAACAAGCAGCTAGTTGGAACTCTAGTGCTACCTCCTACCCGCGGCCTCAGATGTCCTTTAATCCTCGGTTACCCTTTTTAGCAATGTTGGAGTTACTGGATGTGTCCAAACTGACCAATGATCCTATCCTTCATAATCCATATTGGCCACCGGTTCCAACTAAGATTCACGGTGATTGTCCCAAATTCGATGGTAACGCTGGAGAAGACCCCCAAGCCCATGTTATGACTTATCATCTATGGTGTTCGTCAAATTTGTGGCTTGATAATTCGATCCGGATCCACCTTTTTCAAAGAACCCTCACTGACTCTGCTGCTAAGTGGTATATTAAGTTAGCTCGTAGATCTTATCAGCATTTTAACTCGTTGGCTATGGCATTTTTAACTCATTTTCAGTTGTCGATTCGATATGAAACAGGCACACATCTCTAGAAATCCCTTAAACAAACAATGGCTACGCACATCTTCGATCATATCCATGAATGGAGATGGCATCACCGTTTGATTAAGTTTTGGATTCCCTATCAGCTCCTGACCGACTGGTACACGACCTCATTCGTCGGTCTGATAGCATGGGACATTGCTATGGGGACATGTGTAACTGAAGAGCAGGCTATTGCGTGTGCTCAGTACCTTTACTTGGTTTATTTCTAGTTTGGTACACTATATGATTATTTGCCTGACACCCTGAGGCCAGGAACTTCTAAAGCCCTGCCAACACCATATGTTGACGGTATCATTAGTTCTGTCAATCCACCCTCTAAGAAATCTTCCATGAACACTCGGAAGAAAAAGTTGAATGCTTCTAATGGAAATACTTCTCAGGTTGTATCCAATTCTGGTAATACTTTTGAGGTTAATTCCATCAAGTCCACCACGATGGACAAAGCCTCGAAAGCAAAAAAGAAGGGAAAAGGAAAGAATAAAGTTGATCAACCGAAGCAGGATTCTGCTAAACCTCCACCTGAGGAGGGAACCAAATGCAAGCCCAAGTATCCTTGCCTCATTTGTGATGAGGATCACTATACCAAAGACTACCCGACACGGTCTGAAGTTAGTCGTTTGTTGAAAGGTGCTCCTGGGATTTCTGTAATGCCAAAAGAACCTTTTCCCTCGCAACAAACACAAATGGTGGCTGATCCATCCCAATCCTCTTCTCCCTTTGGTTCTCAAGTGTTTATGGCTGGGACAATCCCCATTCACATTAGTACTCGAGCAAAAGAATATCCGTTGCCTACCGGGAAAGAGCCTAAGGTTCCCTCTAGTGCTCCTTCGTCCAGTTCTAGTCCACTGCATATTGAGAGACCTAGCACTGAGACACCTATTTGACCCCCTCCTAAAGGTGTACTCTAGAAATCTGCTTACAACCCTAATGCTCATGCTGCTCAGCACTATAGCATCGTTGAGGACTTACCCTAGGCTCCGTCAGCTATGTCCGCTCTAGAAGTTCTCCAGAGTTGTCCATCCCAAAGGAAGTCCTTGCTATCGGCTATCGATGGCATCGACCTGGCCAACTCGGATTTGATTTCTTTTGACCTCGATATCCATATACTAAGATAGCCTCACCAAATTTCCTTCCTTATCGAGGTCATCATGAACTCTAAAACGATTCATCGTACCGTCATTGATGAAGGCGCTTCAACTTGTATAATGTCTATTTCTTGTTTTAAGGCTATTGGTTCTCCGACTCTGAGCCAGTCTACTATGACTTTGAAAGCCTTTGATGGGAGAGAGTCTCGCTCTTATGGTATACTCCAACATTTGCCTATTACTTTGGAAGGGAAGACGATCGAAGTGGAAGTTGAAGTCGTTGATGCCAATCTAACTTACATCCTCCTTTTCGGCCGAAGCTAGACATATGCCATGTGAGCCATGGCTTCTTCTCTATTTCGTGTCATTTGTTTCCCTCATCAGGGTAATATTGTCACAGTAGACCAGCTGTCTTTCTTCACCTTCTCTTCTGAAGGCAACGTTCCTTTTGTGGAGCATACCTCCATTCCATGGGAGAGTGTGGGAGCTAGACTCTTTAAAGATCCTGCCCTTATGGGTGTCTTTTCACTCCCACCTCCGAACGTCGCACCTATTAATATGATTTCCGTTCGCTCTGATCCGTGGGTTATTCCTCCCACTTATTAGATAGAATCTTGGAGCAATGAGATGCCGTTGAGTCCTGCCGAGCTCAAGTACGTCAAGATTGTTTCTGCATCAGCTCCCCCTCCTGAATCTGCTCCTTCGACCAGAGCTCTCGACTCGTACGCTCATTCCGCTTGGCTTGGAGACCACACTTCTTCAGACTCTTTAAAGGAAATATTTCCTTTTGATGAAGCCATTATCGAGACCATGTCTCTCGAGGAACCCCCTTGGTCTGATCACCACCATCGTTCTTCATTTCTCCCTACCCACTGGGAAATGGTTACCTGTCTCGAGTGGTTTGCTCCTTGTCTCCCCTCGCAACCCCTTCAAACACCCATTGAAGTTTATCAGGTGTCCTTTGAAGGGAACATGGGAAGCATCACACAAACGCAACCGATCGACATCTCTGTTAAACCAGTGATTGTCGAGCACATCTATGTTGGAGTAACTTGTACTCTTGAGGAGATTCGGCTCTATACTGATCTTTTTCGTGAATTTTGTGATGTGTTTGCTTGGTATTACAAAGAAATGCCTGGCATTGATCCTAGCATCGTGGTGCATGAAATACCTACGTATCCAGGTGTTAAGCCTATTTGATAGTCTTTACGCCCCGTGCACCCCCAAAAGGCTGTGGCTATCAAAGCAGAAGTTGAAAAGCTTCTTAAGGCTGGTTTCATCTACCCCATCCCACTCACAGATTGGGTCTCCAATATCCTCCCTGTGACTAAAAAACAGGGCACCATCAGGGTCTGTGTTGATTACCATGATATTAATCGAGCCTGTCCCAAAGATAACTACCCCACACCCTTCATTGACCAGCTCATTGATAAGTGTGCTGGAAGTGAAATGTATTCATTCACGGACAGATTTTCTGGTTATAACCAGATTAATATTGCACCTGCTGATTAGGACAAGATCGCCTTTATCTGTCCATGGGGCACTTTCGCCTACAAAAAGCTCCCTTTCGGTTTGAAAAATGCCAATGCTACCTTCCATCGCGCGATGTCTTATGAATTCCATGATATTCGACACATTGTGTGACCTTACCTGGATGATCTACCAGCTCATTCAGCTAAATCACAGGACCATCCCACTCACCTTCACGAAATCTTTCTTCGCTGTCGACACTACCGCATCTGGCTCAATCCACATAAGTGTGTCTTCTGTGTCGAGTCCGACAGACTTCTTGGGTCCATTGTCTCTCGAGAGGGCATCCGTTTGGATCCCCTTAAAGTCGAGGCCATTCTGAATCTTCCTCCACCTTCTTCTTTGCAGCAATTGCAGAGTTTGCAGGGCAAAACGAATTTTTTACAACACTTCATTCCGAACTATGCCGAAGTGGCCAAAGGTTTCACGCAGTTATTAAAGCAGGACACCCCTTTTCTTTGGGATGCCGCTGCTTAAGAGTCCTTCGAGCGCCTTAAGGTTCTCCTTGTTTCTGCTCCGTTGTTGCATCCTCCTAATTATCATCGTGACTACACTCTGTATCTGGCCGCTACCGATACCACTATCAGCATGGTTCTTTTTCAAGATGATGACGATGACACTGAGCATGTCATTTATTATCTCAGCCGCAATCTATTAGATATAGAATCTTGATACGCTTACGTCGAGAAGTTGGCATTGGCCGCTATTTGTGCCATCCAACGTTTCCGCCATTATATCTTATTGCACACTACGACAGTGGTTTCTGATTGCAACCTGATGACATACATCCTATCATGTCAGTTGCTGGGGGAAAGTACTCAAAGTGTATTATTATCCTCCAAGAGTTCGACTTGGAATTCACCACTCCCAAGTCTAAGAAATCCCTTGTCTTTGCTGAGTTTCTTTGCTCTTTTCCATCTCTTACCATGCCCTCTCGGTTAGAGTACCATATTCTAGAAAAAACCCTATTCTTAATCAGCACCCTCTATCCATGGTATGGGGATATCATTGTCTATTTGCAGACATCCTCTTTTCATCCCGATGTGTCTAAGGATGCTCGGCGATGGATTTTCCATCAGTCTCAGCCCTATCGTATTATTGGGGACACCCTATACTACCTCGGTGCCGACACCATTCTCCGTCGATGTTTAATGTTCGAGGAAGTTGAGCGAGTTTTAAATGATTGCCATTCTGGCGCCTGTGGTGGTCACATGTCCGGATATGCTACTACTCAAAATATCCTCCGTGCCAGTTACTTTTGGCACTCCATCTTTAAGGACTACATTCTTGCGATCCACTCGTGTCACAAGTGCCAAATCTACCAGCGGAAGATGCGTGCGCCTCCCGCTCCATTGTACCCTGTTTTTATCGTCGGCCCTTTTGCAAAATGGGGCATTGATTATATGACCTGTAACCCTCGCTCGATCGGGGAGCATGGGTATATCATCATTGCCATTGATTACTTCACAAAATGGGTTGAGGTGATGCCCACAATATCTAAAGACGGTCACACAGCAGCACAATTTTTATTTGATCATGTTATCTCACGGTTTGGAGTTCCTCAGGCTATCGTAACTGATCATGGTAAGCATTTCTGTAATCATATGATGACTGAGTAACAACCCAACTAGGCTTTCGGCATGATAGCTCGACTCCATACTATCGTCAGGCCAATGGCCAAGTAGAAGCTGTCAACAAGGTTCTAGTTACGATGCTTCAGCGCACCATTGGCATGCACAAGTCTAACTGGCACTTGATGTTGTTCTCTGTCTTATGGGCCTACAGAACTTCTGTGAAGGATGCCATTGGTTTCACTCCATTCCAACTGGTTTATGGACTGCAGGCTACCCTTCCCATCGAGTGTGAGATCCCTTATTTGAAATTAGCCGTCGAATTACTCCCCAACACTACTCCGGTAGAAGAGTGCCTTCTTTACCTGGAACGGCTAGATGAGACTCGTTGACTGGCATCTCTAGCTATTGAAGCACAAAAGAAGAGAGTGAAACCTCACTTTGATCATATTGTTCATCCTCGTTCTTTTGTTGAGGGAGATTTAGTCCTGCTCTACGATCAAGCAAATGATAAGCTGGGGTAGGCAAATTCGAGCCCATGTGGCACGGGCCTTATATTGTAAAGCGAGTTTTGTAGAAAGGGGCCTATGAGCTGATTGATTATGAAGGGAATCCTATGGATAAGCCCCAAAATGGGCTTTATTTGAAAAAATATTATGCGTGAATTCCATGCACTCTAATTTGTACATACGTGGGTTTTTAGCAGGTCTGTTGTGTGTATGTGTGTTTTCATGTCTTGGCTTGCTGTGTCGGCATGATTTCAACTTACGGTGTCCTTTTTCTTCTTGTGTAGATGTCTGATGCACCTTATGTTGGTTTCGCTGATGGTACCTCCCACAGTACCCGCAATTTGTCTTTTGCGGCATGGGTGATCTATGATCCTCATGGTGAACTAGTAGACCTTCAAAGTGTTTGTATAGGTTGTACCACGAACAATGTCACTGAGTATAGTTTTGTTATTGAGTTACTGGTCGAGGCGATCAATCTTAGTATTCGTACATTAGTTGTGAACCTGGATTCTCAGCTTGTCATCCACCAACTCAATGGGCGATATTCTGTCAGAGACCATCAGATTTTAAGGTTGTATTTACATGTTAAATTGTTAGAAAGATATTTTGATTTCATCACATATCAACACATTCCACGAAGGTTAAACACCTTAACTGATGCATTGGAAAACCATGTATTAGACAGACATTTACGTAACATGTAATCAAAATAGCATATAAGAAGCATGTAAAACACAACAAAGTACCATAAGAATATATATCATATATATATATATAATTATAATATATATATTATATTATATATATATATATATATATTATATATATATATATATATATATATATACCGTGTGGCACACCGAGGCGCTCAAAAAATAAGTGTATGTGTCCCAATAGAGTCTATTTTCTCCATACATCTGAGACACATGTCTCTCATAAAATCATCAGCAAGAAATAAACCTAGGTGTCTATTATGGCAGGTTATCCTCCCCATCGCACACCGCTACCCGTGCCACCCACCTCAACAGGTGGTGCACCCTGGACTTCACTCCTACTGTGTGGATTTGTAATGCTCCCGGGACCTCCTCAACCCCCATGTAATTAGGGATCCTCGCCATTAGACCCTCGAGGTTTCGAGCCACTATCTCCATCTCGTCATCCTCTGGGGGAGCTAAGGCTAGTGCTCTGATGCCTTGTGCATCCCTCCGTGCCTCTGGAGCCAACCCAACGTGTCTCACTGGTCCCACATCTGCAATTCTGTAGCGTTCGTTATTAGGAAATATACATGAAAAAATCGAAAAGCATCATAAAAAATAAAATGCAAAAATAATGTGATCAAGTGTCTTACCACCATCATCCCACTGCTCTCCAACGGGTAGCTGCATGTTAGGATCTCCGCAGAAGTCCATGCCAGCATATGGCTAATCCTCAGCAAAGATCACTTGGCACTCTAGCCACTCTCGAAACAATGTCTGCCACGACACTGGTCATCCGCCACCCCCTCATGGCATGACATGTGCCCATCGTGTGGCCCTGGTCTCACATGGTCTAGGAAATTCAAATCCATGTCTTGCAACTGCAATGCTGGCACCCACTCTAGCATGAGTGGGACTAAGATGGATCTATAACCAAACTGCTTCGTCTCTCCTCGTTGGCAGTTGGTAAGTTGCCTCTTCATATTCGCCGTCACTATGTCTACCCAGTTAAACATAGTTGGATTGAGACATTCGAGAGCCTGCCGGAGATGGGTCTTCAAAGCCTCGTGTTGGGCTTGGGAGCTCGCTGCCCGTGTTACCATGAATAACATAGCACGAAGGATTACATCCTCTGTTTTCAGGATTGCCACCTTCTCACTTTTCATTTTGCGTGCCCCTGGGCACACTTGAGCCATTAGCATCTCCAGACAATCACCCCCGGGTCGCTGCTCCTCTAGAATGGGCCTCTCACCACGACGGGACAACCCAGTCAAAAAATATGTTTGTAGCATCAAACTCGATATCCCGACCTCAGATGATGAATTTCCCATATGTCGGATTCCAGTCCCAGATTAGTAGCTCCAGTAAATCAGGCTATGACCGAAGGTGCGGGATAAGGAAGAATTTGAGCAATCTGCATGCTCGTAATGCATTTTCGACACCCCACATTGGCAAAAGCTTGAATATCATTGTCATCATGCATTCGTTCTTGCCAGACAAATGCCATTACAACCTGCATGACAAAAAAAAATGAATTAGCACTTCTTTTACAAAATTCAAAGTGTAATTTGCGTAAAAATATAATTTTGCGTCGTCATCACGTCTATTTTTAAAACAGACGCGATGACATAGGGTCGCTAGTTCTATGTTTTCACGGTCATCGTGGAAGCACATCACTTTTCCACAATGATCAGAGCGTGTTATGTGTGAATTTTTTCGGTCATCGTGGACTTGAGGGGTATACCCGCGATGACCAAGCGGCGGAGCTCGGTCCAAAAATCCGCCTTAACTAACACATTTAACGGTCAAAATGCATTGAAAAAGGTATTGAATTGAAGTGTAGGATGAAGTCTATCTACCTGGATGGAGTTTCGGGGTGAATGATGGATGAACGAGGTCGAAATTAGCTCGTCAACTTTGGTGCACCAAAATGCTCCAGAGTGGAATGAACAGTAACAATGGTAAGAATGGATGGATTAACCCCTTTTATAGTAATTTTTCGAAATTAGAAAATTATATTTTATAAATGTGGAGTTTTTCTCATTTTTTATCACATGGTTAAGTTAAAATTTGTTTTTTCAACTATGTTTTTACTTATATTGATCATTTTATATCGAATGGGGGTACGTGTGATGTGCTTTGTGCAGAGCTACAGGTAGTGGAGTTTCATGTACACTTGATCCATGAATTCATCTTTAAGCTCTTTTTTGACTTGAAAAATGAAAAGGTCACCGAGTTGTTCCTCTTGACTCGTTAAAAGTAAATAAGAGGCAGTTGCCTTTAAGCTCTTTTCTGACCATCTAAAAAACAAAAGATTGTCGGGCCTTTGTCATTTCAAGCTCGTTATTGGTTACGAAATGACGTGATTTCGATTTATTTCTACTTTTTCAGGTCGAAGTCACTAATCATGAAAAGTACTCCTCGATCGTAATGGTCAGGCGGTTGTTTTGAGCATTGTTTTATACTTTTTTGGGCTTGAGAGACACAAATATATGAAAAAGGACCCCCCTGGATTTTTCTTTTCCATGTCTTTTTCAAACTCTCTAAACATGAAAAAAACCCTGAGTTTTGCCTATGTCAGACTCGTTAAACCTTGACGACATTGGACTCGTCACCATGACGAGACTCGAGCTTCTCCTCCCTAGGGCTCATTAAACTATTACTAGGTTGGGTTCAATGGCAGGTTTATCATTGATTATCTATGGTAGCAAGTCACTCTTGAACATTGACACTTTTGCTTCTTGTCGGGTTGGGATATCCATACATCGTCATTTCGCATTCCATGGGTTGGGTTGTCATTTAGCTTCATTCCATCTGATTCATGCCACTGTCATCAAGCCTCTGATCCCCTGGTATGTGAATGTTGCCACCCTCCGAAGTCGTGTCACCGACATGTTCAAGAGTATAATCCTTTTGTAGTTTACACCTCTGTCTCCTTCTCTGATACTCTATTTTTCCACCTACAACTTGTTCCTTATCTCGTTTCGTTGATGGGTCGTCTCCTGTCGACATCAGCTAATCATCTAGGATATTGATCTAGAGATCCCCTTTGGTACCTTAGAGCTTGCATGCCTCAATGGCAAGTTATTTGCACCTGACGGTCAACTTTCATCATTGGTCATTGATTGGGTGATTCCATGACTGTTCGACTTCATCTCCTTTTTCACACTCTGTGGATTGTGCTAGCCAGTACCTTGAGAACCATTGGCATTATAGGTGGTTTCTCTCGTGCTTGTTAATGGTTTCCATCATTGACCGGTAATCAAGCGACTTTCTTTCATGCTTGACCTCAACACATCTACTTGCATGTTAGAATTTGTACTATGATCGGATGGGTTCAAGACCCCGAATTCAGATTACATATGTTTGGGCTGCGTGGATTGGTTTCTGGTTACATGACTCAATGATGGATGGCTGCGACCATGCCTGATTCTTGATGGATGGCTGCGATCATTCTGTTATCATTATCATGGTCTCATTAGCTGGATGGCTGCATCCATACCACAGACCTATTTCGTATGTCTTTTGGATGGCTGCGCCCATGGCTAGACTACATGTACTTCAGAGATATCAATTCGACTTACGTACTGGTCCTTCCGGATGGTGTTCTAGCTCAGTCAGTTTCGTAAAGCATTTCACTCCTCCCACTCTCTCGGGCTTCATACTTTAGGGGGCATCTGTTACACAGTAATTTATCACTGCGTTCACTCCTGGTCTTCTCACTGTGTCATGTGTCCAAGTCAAACATGCTTATGACAGAAAAATGCTCTCCTATGCTTCCATTTGACCCACTTTTACTAAGTTATCTACCTCATCATGGCTATTGGCTTAATAAATGCGCTAAAAGGCGCTCGTAAATGGTCCATCCGCACTGCCAGCGTGAAAGTACATCCGATTCCCGTGATGGTCCAATTTTAAGCACCAGTGCGGGTGTATGTGTTTCCTTCAGTGATGATCTGAGTAGCTGTACTGATCACTAGCAATGTCAGTGCGAAACCTGAGTTATGTGCCCACGATGATCTAGATTGGGTGAATTTGTTCCAACAATCGACCTTCTAGATGACTCCAAACCTAGTTGTTGGCATTGTTTATGTCGCCCTTCCCTCCCTGGTGTGGCAGTTTTGTCAATTGTGCTACCTTCCTTTTGGATAAGCTCACTCTTCCACCTTTCATGGAGACTCTTTCTCCTATTTAAACTCTCACCATTGTTATGCATTGTTAGTTTTTCTGATAGTTGGCTAGTTTAGCAGTGCTGTTAGTGTTTTGTGAGTTTGCTAGATAGCTAGTATGAGTGTGGTAAGTGTGAGATTGTTGATAGCTTGTGGAAGGTTGTGAAGTGCCATTAAACTTGTGTAAATATTATGAGTGAGAGAGCTCTTGTATGTTGGGAGATCCATCTCCAAAGAGTGAATGCTTGAAGAACATGTTGGCTGGACCCTTCTGAGAAGGCTTGTGACGTCAAGACTTTGGTTGTAAGCTGACTCTTATTCCATTGTTAATGCAATCAATGATGGTTTCCTATTTCTTGTATGTAATGTACTTGATAGCTCATGACTTCTTGACTTTGTGACTAAATAGTTCATTGTTGTTTCCGGTTACGTGCTTTGTTGTATTTCCTTTTGCTTTGTTTCAGGTTGATCACTCATTGAGGAGAAGGAAGCAGAAGCTGGAGTAGCACAACAGAACTCCATCAACCACCAGTTGAGGAAGGCCTCCAACTTTAACTATTTAAGGAAAGATATTGTTGATCTGTCCTTGTTTGTGACTAGACCAACCTAGGGCTAGAGGGGTTTCCTCTGTCCGCAAAGGGAGCACTTTCCTGCATCACATCCAGGATGCCCTATTTTGCCACCTGGGTCACCTTTGTGTTACTTCAAGCGAGCATGCAAAGATGATTTGGGAAGCACACTACAGTCAAGCTGCTGGACATTTCGGGGGTGAGAAAATGGTGGCAGTACTGTAGAAGTATTTATGTTGGCCGGATTTGCGATAAGATGTCGGGAAGTACATCAAATCATGCATTGCCTGTGTCGTTGCCAAACCAACCATCAAGAAGAAAGGTGTCTATACCCTGCTGCCTACCCCTAGTCGATTGTGGGAATCCATCTCCATGGATTAAATGTCAGAACCTCCTTCCACTAATCATGGAAACAACTGTGCTTTTGTGGTCATCGACAGGTTCTTGAAGATGGCCATTATGGCTACTTACAAGAAGAATATCACAACAGAAGCCACTGCTAAACTCTTCTTTGAATGAGTGTGGGTACACTTTGGGATCCCACAATCTATCATCTCAGATCGGGAAAACAGGTTCCTCAATACATTTTGGTCCAGTCTCTGGTCGATGCTCGACACCAAACTCACTAAATCCATAGACTTCGATCCTTAAATTGATGGCCAGACAGAGGTTGTCAAGAAGATGATTGTACACATTCTGTGCCTGTACAAGTCAAAGCATCCATGCACATGGGACGAGAGCCTCCCCTATGTTTAGCATAGCTACAACTAGACTCTCCACATCTTGACTAGCCACAACCCTTTTCAGGTGGGCTTGGGATTCCAGCCAGTATGTCCCGTTGATGTGGCCATGCCATTTGAAGCTACTCACGTAGATTCGGCTCATGTCCAATCCAAAACAGATAACGAAAATAGTTTCATTGATCAAATCCAACATATTCTCCAGTAGGTCCATTATATTCTAGAGAAATCAAATGCCAAGTACAAGCAGTGACATGATTGACATTAGATGCCACACAAGTTTCAGGTGGGCGACAAAGTCTCGTTACATCTGTAAAAGGAACGCCTTACCAGAGCCTATCGGAAATTTAGACCACTCTAATATGGAACTTACACCATTACCAAGGTTGTGGGATATAGTGCATTTGATCTCAACATTCCCCCATTCCTTGGCCTGCACCGAGTTTTCAATTTGGACTCCCTTCGGCCATACTTTCCGCCATTACTAGACACATCCGACATTGCAGGACAACTCACAGCCACATAGTTAAATCCCAATTGCATGGAACAAGCTAAAACTGATCAGATCATTGACACACAGATCAAGTACACTTTCCAGCAGAATATCCAATTGTATCGAGTTGTCAAGGCAGGTCAACTCCTTCACTAGGGCAAGTGGCTCACCAGGACCAAGTTCAGCAGAAGTTTCCTCATCTCATGGAGGAACAGAAAGCAATGGGGACCATTTCTTCCTAAGGGGGGATGAATGATCTAGGTGGATATTGGTGGCCACCTACCAAGTCCACTTGGAGCCCCACCATTGTTTTTTTCAGCTTTTCAATTTCCTTAATTGTAGCACAATTTACTATTTTTAGCAGTTTTTTGGGTCCTCAACTTCTGGAGCTATTTTGAGCCACTAAACGACATTTTTTGAGAAAACTGGGAGCAACATGTTTCTCTTCCCAAAGTTGTATTTCTCGAATAGATTATTTGAACAAGATATTGTGTGCGTCAAATGGAGATCATATGCCAAAGTTACGACCCTGGGAAGTTGATGTACCAATTTACCCAAACAGGGCCAATAGTTTGGTGTTTCATCTTATAGGGTTAGGTTTTTAGATGTTTAGGGTTTTCCATTGTTTCTCAACAATAAATAGGCCTTTGAGCCTCATTGTAACATAGTTCAGAGGCATGTAGCCACCACATCTCTTCTCAGAGATAACCTACCATCGCCCTAGCTGGTTTATTTCCATTGTTGTTTGTAAGCATATTTCAGTATTTTATATTAACGAAATGAAGTATTATTTCCACTGCATCTATGTGTTTATGGTTATCTCTGTAATTTGTTGTGTTCCTGTTTAAATCTGGATCACCTATGCACCTCAGTACCATTCCCATCTGACCAGCCAGTCATTTCAGCCATATGCTCCACCATAGCATTAGTTGAATGCACCACCCCAGGGGTGGAGGCCTTCATACAAAAATGCTCTAGCTTTATTGCCTTCACCACCTACTCAACCACAACTTTTACACCCTACTCCACCTAAACAACCACTGATTCCTGCCTAGCCAAATCCAAACCTGAACAACAGACAGGCACAACAAGTGTACAGTGGAGACACATCCTATCTTGTTTATGATGTGGAGATTCAATAAATAAACTTGAGATATGGGAGAGTACTCCCAGAAAACCAACCTCCACCTCCACCCAGGGAGAGTGAGGAGGAGAGATAGGAAAGCATGCCTAAAGTAAATCCACCACCCTTTCCTGAGAGATTAACCCATCCAGTCCAGCCTACCCTAGAAGAGAATGAACTTCTAGGAGAATTGAGAAATCTATGTGTCAAAATTCCACTTCTCCAAGCCATAAAGCATGTACCTATTTACAAACTTTTTATTAAAGAGAAGTGCTCCAAACATCCAAGGAGGAAAAAAAGAGACATCCCTACCTTTAATGTCATTCGACAGTTCTTTGACTTAATGCTAGGGTAGGTAATTTGCCATAATTATTTGGACCCTAGAAGCCCTATAGTAGATGTGCACATCAATGGAACCATTGTCCCACACACTTTGATTCATCTTGGGGTTGCCATTAATGTGATGGCTAAGGACACCATGCTCAAGCTTAATCTCGAGGGTTCACTGAGAAAGACCACAACAGTCTTGCAACTGGTAGAGTGTTCCACAGTGACCCCTAAGGGGATTTTGGAGGACATTATGGTCTCCATTGACTCTTGGGAGTACCCTATAGATTTCTTAGTTCTCCACCCTAAGGCCAAGCTTAATGGTTACCCTCTCATCCTTTGGAGGCCTTGGTTAGCCACTGTCGATGCCTAAATTAGTTGCAAGGCTGGAGATATGACTATAAAAAATGGGCATATGTCTAAGTAGTTAGTCATGTAACCTCCTGCTCAATCATCTCTAAAACATGATTTACCTTTATGGCTGGAAGAGGAGGAAGAGGATGAAGTCTACTCAACCCAACTCTATACCTTAGAAACAGCCATGGGAGGAGGAAACCTGGATGAAGGTGATTTGGTTGAAGACACACTCGAAAGTCCAACTCCCAACACCTTGCCCTTAGAAGAAGTAGTAAAGGAAACCCAGAACAAACATTATATTGATCTATTCTTAGTTGATTCAAACCATACCCATGTCAAAACCATAGATTCTGCCCTAAGAGAACTTCGAAAATTAACCCATCTCTTTCTGTACACCAAGAAGAAAAGTTGTGAAACATACTAAAGGAACATTTGGATGCCTTTTCTTGGAGCTACAAGGAAAT
>APFE030280682.1:89141-122600 GCA_000404065.3 Pinus taeda | reverse complement strand
GCAAACCTACCTATGGTTTTCGGTCCATGGTTTTGGACGCGATGGTTTTTAGTCCATGGTATTGGATGCTTCGGCATGTATAAATATCTATTGTAACATTAAAATGAATATAATGAAAAATCAAGCTAGTAGTCTCAGTTTTGGTATCCATGGGAAAATGTCTGTGTATATGTGTTTTATGTGTTATGCTCACACATTGTTTATTTTCCGTATTTTAGGATTTGTATGTAGGTAATTTCTGTACAGGGTTAAAACCTACAGATCCAAAACATCATGTTAGTATTTTTGACCAAATCGTGAGTTCCCTTAAAAGGACATTTTAGAGCCTTGAAGTTATTTGTTATGTCGACTAAGACAAGGTCATCATGGCTAAACCATCTAGTTCACCCAATTCCTCTTCCTCTCCTCTGTCTGAAAGATTGTCTGAGGAGTCACTTCTTGAGTTATCAGAGTCACTCGAGGGCCAAAATGTTGAACTCACAATTGTTTTGAGTGTTCAACCATTTTCATCTCGTCCTCCACCTACTTTCGATACAGGGTCACCTGCTAATCTTGGCCTGAAATCTGTAGACAATCTTGTTCGAACTCCAGAGAACTCGCCAACTACTAACAGTCAGCTTGGAATATTTATCTATCCTCTGAACCCTCTTTCTGTCGTTGTTAAGATATCATCGCAGCGACCTTATGGTCCGTACGACCAACCGGGTGTTCCTTTGGAACTATCGCCTAGTACACGTTCAGCCATTCATTGTCATTTATTTTAAAACATGGTACCTGAAGGGGATGTCTGTTGCACAAGATTTTGTCACTGTCCCTGTATTCCCCATTCCTTGATCCTAGAGGACCTCTACAATAAACCCCGCATGCTTTACCTTCATGGAGAAACTCCCATTATGTCCCTCTTCATGAGTAGATCATTTCCCTTTTGCACCATTTCCCCTGAAACTTCTGTTTTTCCCAACTTACAAGACCGATGCTAATGACCTTTGTCTCCCTCATGTCAATGTGCAAAGATTAGAACTATTCCCAACACCGATTGGTGCGATCGGGCTGTGTTCTGGTCGCGCTGGTCCTGTTATGGAAAGTTTTTTAAATTAGAGTTGAAGCTTCCATCTCTAGAAGCTCGGTAACGAAAGTCTAGTAAATGGTTTGGCCAGATGGGGTCGAGGATGGCAGTTTGGGCTCATTTCCCCTATAATTATGGAACTACATCAAGGGATAAGTCCTTTTCCCATGAGAAGATGATCCATCTCCCATCCATTTTTCCTATATAAACCTCCCTTCTTCCCAAGCACAAACTAGTGACTAGTGTGAAAATCAGAGTTAGAGTTTTGGCTGTGTGAATATGCTATTTTAGACAAGTAAGCTATTACTAGTTCTAGCCATATAGTTGTGTGAGGGAGAAGTGTGTTTGGTTTGGAGTGAAACCTGAAGGGAAGAGTCTTTAAAATATTGTTGTTTGAAGCCATAATGAAGTGCTAACTTTAGTGTGTGGGAACCTAGTCTTGTTAAAGGAAGACTGCGATGTCAAGATGAACGGTTGTAATCTCTCTTTGACATTAATATATGCAACTATTGATTGATTTCGTACATGTTTCATAATATTATATATTTGTGTCTTAATTCTTCTTGACTTATTAAGTAGGTCGAATTTCAATTTGTCTATTATTACGTTTGTGTGTTGTTGTTGTTTACTTGTTGCAGGAGCTTGAAGAAGGAAGCGAGAGATTGTTGGAGCAAGCAAGCGAGGAAATCATCAAGCAGGATAAGCGACCAAGAGGTAAACCCTCTTGATTGATTCTAACTTAAGGAAATCTTCCATAGAATGTATCTATTGTGGCTAGACCCATTATTGGGCTAAATTAATTCGTTCGTGTCCGCACTTATAATTTTACTTCACCACAAACTGGGGACTCCACTGGGGAGATCCCATCCTTTTGTTTGTTTTGGAATTAATAATTTTGTGAGAACTTTATGAGTTTCATAGTTTCCCTTTTGTCCTATTTATTTTCTCTTGCTTATTGGCCTAAGTTTAAAATCCATAGTAGCAAATTTGGTCCCTATTTTGAATTTTTATTTTATTTTTTCGTAGTTCCCTCAGATAGCGCATTTAATTGGCTGACAACTATGTCAATCAATGTGAATTTCACAAGAATAGTTGCACCCACCCACCTCTAGCCCTTGTTATCAGTTAGATAGTCACACCGATCCCTGTAAGTGAAGACTAGGGCTAGAACCCAATCTTGGCTAGTGTGTTCTACTCTTGTGTTTTTGACCCTGTGAGCCTTTCTAACTATTTTCTTTGTGATTAGAAAACTACTTTTCATTTGATTTTTGCTTGCTTGTAGGATTGTCATCTTACTGTTTTGATCAAGTCATCGGATGGCTAGCGACACTAGTGCATTTAACTAGTCACTCATTCAGCAGCTTGTGGACTCACCAAGTCTAGCTGTAGGTGTGTCTGCTCCATGCATTTGCTTTTGGTCCTCTCTACGATTTTGTCCTATTTTGCACAAGTTTGAGAAATTTTTTTTTTCTAGTTTGAACGTCTTTCTCCGGCATAGATTACATTTTCGGTCTTGTGTTTGGTAAAGTCAGTATTTCATTGATCTGAATGAACTTCTCTTTTTATGTTTTCATCTCCTTGAAGGGCTCATAGTCTCGAAATGTTTTTCGTTGAAAGATTGTATGTGAGAATTTTCTTTCGTTGTTTCATGAGAAAGTGTGAACTTCTAGCATTTTGCATCATTATGATTCACATCTGTTAAAAACTAGAATTGCATCAACATTTGAAAAGGAAGAAAAAAATTCTCATTTTGGAAGGACTGGTAGATAAGTGATTGTCAAGAAATTAGTTATTGGAATGTAATTTTCATTAGTTTATTTTTCAAAAAAGTGAAATAGTGAAAGATCGTTTCGTTTTTAGTTGCTTGATTGTCTACATTTGATTGAGTAGTTTCTACCCTCTCTAGTGTAGGCATTTCATAGAATTAAAATGATCTTGTCCCATTTAGTTTCATTTTAGGTTTTTCGAGGAGCATTGCTAAGAGTTGAAAATTGAAACTTAACTCAAGATCAACTCTAAAATGAATTCAATTTACCTAAGGCACATTTGACATTAAAAATCACATCTAGAAGGTGTAGGCTAGAGACATGTTCCAGTGTCTGTAAACCTAGTAGTTGTCGTTAGCTTCGGTATTAGACAATGCTAGCACAGATTTGTGCTCCATGTACCGTCACGTATGTAACGGGAGACCCCACTAGGCTGCAATCCTTTTATCGTTAGGAAGTTGAGTTGGTCGCCTTGCGAATGTGATACACTAAACACATCATTTGGGGAGATTGCATGCTCGTACTTCTTGGTTTGCCATGAGGTTTTCTATAATTCATTGTTGCATGGTAATCATGTTTACCTAGATCATCCAAAATAGTCATTTGATCTTTTTGACTCATTAAATTTAAAATATCATCTAAGCACTTATCCTTTCGAGCTCGTTTCCAATTGAAAGTGATAGAGTCATCTTTATTTCCTTCTCGACTCTTAAAAAATGAAAACACATTAGTCATTTATGTATCTTAAATAATTGATTGCCCACGATCCATAATATCGACCAGATTTTTGACCAGATCGTGAGTTCCCTTAAAAGGACATTTTTAAACCTTGAAGTTATTTGTTTTATTTGTTTTGTCGACAAAAAAATAAAAACTGAGGAAAATAATTAAGGAAGAAGACGACACTATTTCTGAAACAAGAACACAAACGGATATAGCTAATTTACGTTCGGATTTATTCTTTGTAATAGTTGTTATTATGAATCACAATCCAAGATCTTTGTTCATGTTTAGTATAGGATTTTAATATATAATTTGCATTCCTTAAAAAATTCCATTTCACCATGTGGAACGGACAGAACACCAAATACTTGCTTGGATATTTTTTTATTTTATTTTATATAATTATAGTGTATTCGCGTTTAGGAAATACCTACAATCTCACATGTTCATATTTTCTCTTCTATTTACTAATAGATAATTTTTTAATAACAAAAAATTAAAAAAAAGGCATATGGTAAAGGATTATAAAACACTATAATATAATTCGATGTATAATCCCATAAAACGATGCAAGTCACATTCTTTCATTGAATATTGTTGCTGTTTTCAAAATAAATATTTGTGTTTATGTGTGCTTCTGCCATTGTATTCTATTTGATATATAGATTTAGCATACTTTTCATTATAATTTTTTTTTTTTCAAGTCACAATCCTTCATTGAAGATTGGAAAACTTGAATGTTGGTGTTCTCAAGGTAAATATTTGTGTGGTTTAAAAGTGTATGGTAAAGTATTTGATATATGGAATTTTTTTTTATGGGAAAACTATTAATATAAAATATCATCTCATAATGAAATATATTATAAAAATGTTTAGATTTATTTTTATTTTGGTGAATTGATTATTGAAATATTTAATGTTATTTATAACTTTATTAAGAAAAACAAATTTATCATCATAATGGTTAAATTTTATGTTTAGATTTATTTTATTTTGGTGAATGGATTATTGAAATATTTTTATATTATTTATTAATTATATTAGTAAAAACAAAGTCATTGAATGGAGAAGATGTTGTCTTGCAGGGAGAAGACAAAGACGTTGTTTATAATATTATAAAATATATATATAAAGATAATTTAAATAAATAATATGTATATGGTAACATTGAAAAAAATTAAAACTTTTTAAATTTATTTAAGTTTATTCATAAAAAAATCTAGATTAAATTAAATTTCTTAATGTGTAAATTTATTAATATGTGGTATGGAATTAAGTAAAAGAAAATATTATACATTAATAATTTGATTTTTCTTATGTTTGATAGATCCATATTTATTTTCCTTTTTTGTTTAAAAAAATACAAAATGTAAACTTGGCTTGACAAGTCTAAACCTACATTTTTGCATTTTTTTACTAGAATGCATGATGTAGGGAGAATTTTAGGGGCTAATGTTTCCAAATGGGCTAATTTTCCATGTTTCTTCTAAAAAAATGATTCACTAATTTCCAAATTCTCTAAAATTCATTCGCCCAAAAAATTGCCAAAAAATTATAGAAACTATGGAAAATATTTATAAATTTTAATATTTTTAGAGAAATATCACAAAATATTCTACAAATAGCATATTAAACATTGTAAGATTCTCCAAGGTTTCTAAACTTTAAGATAAATTTTCATTCTTAAAATTTTTCATGTGGTGATGTAATTTTTAGTGAAACTGCAATTTTTCTATTGTTTAAAATGCATTTTTGTATGCACAAATAGATTTAGTGCATTGAAAATCCTATGGGGTACTTTGATTATATAAACTGAGGAAATTATTAGGATATTTAAGCACCTAGGAATTAGTTAACTTCAACTCACTTTAGTATATCTTCAATAAATACGCATTTATTTACTATAATGTGATGGTCATCACAAGTTGTAGACATAGAGTGATCTAATGGCCATAGTATCCTCAATACTAATGACTATTTATCTATGACTTAAAACCCAATTGGTCCATGATCTCTATCTCAATAGCATGGAAGGTCACTCTCGATGATCAATTGTGAGAAACTCTATTATATACATTATTTTAGCATTAATAAAATCGTTTTAAGTGGTTATGTTGGTTGGGGCTATATATTATTTCCCTCTTATACGAATTAAAAAAAATATAAATATAGTAGTGTTATGATCTTTGATATAATTGCACCAAATATATTCTTATTGTATTGAATACTCAATTTTCCCCAAACTGATCTCATAACTTATTTGAAGAGTTATTCCCATATTTATAGATATCTTAAGCTTGTGTTTCTACATTTCTTTTTTTTGCTGAATTAATAGTCAGACCTTCTATTCAAATTAAAAGTACAACCATATTACAAAAAGTACATAAGAGACGAGAAGTGGGCCACCGAAAGCCTAGGAAACCAAGCCTAAGGCCCACTCACTGGGCCCAGGGCGCACAAAAACATGGCAACGTGACCACAACAAATCATAAGTCATGGCCATTCGATCTACCCTCCGAGATCTGATGGTCATTAACAATATCAGGCCGATAACAAGCCCTCCCTTTAACTCTTGAATCACACCCGATGAGGCTATAGAGACCACTATATAAAAAATTTGGGTTTGATTTGCTTGATAACCCTCATGCATGTAATCTGCCTGAAATCTTCATCATGCATGCGATTCCTGCCCATCTATGTCACTTTCTCACTGTTTAGAATTGCCTTCGAACCCAAAGCTAGATAAAGCTACTGTTAGAGTCAATTTTGGGTCCGATTTCCTTCATAATTGTCTTTCTATTTTCAAAGCGGAATTGTTGCGATTGTTGTTATTTCTCCTACTTTCTCGAAATTTAACTATTCTCCCTGCATAGCCACTGGAAAGGCTTTCTATAACATGATTCAAATTCAGGTAAATATCTGAGTTGTTAATGGACACCCACCCGTGAACTTTGGGGTTGTAGGCTTCTAGGCACTTATTCCTTCATAACGAACGTCCATTCTTTTCGTTTCTATACCTGAACTATTGATTCATGTGGACTAACGATCAACTATTACCTCAAGACTACTTTTGATAGAATCCCCTGCTTTGATACAGCTGCTGGTCTGGGCCCACTCACCTAAGACAATCTTCCCACAATCCACCCTGGGGGATCTCTCTCCATTTATATTTATTGTTGCATTTAGCATAGCGAATGCCTTCATTAGCTAAGATGTCTGCTAATTTGTTGGTAGTTCAGTGCACATGAGTGAAACTCAAGGTTATCATGTTTTCAAAGTGGGATTGAATCCTTTGATAGATTTGCAGAAGCCTCCAATGTCTCGAAACTTTTTCTGGAGTTGAACCATAGAAAATTCTCTTAAACGAATTGATAATCAATTCAGAATCGGCTTCAATTATAATGTTCTGAAGATTTGAGTCCCTCAGAATTTCTAGACATTACCCCATGGCCATGAGCTCTGCCATATTGTTTTTGGCTTTCCCCAAATTACTATGAAAGATGATTATTATACGACCCTTTTCATCCCCTATCACTCTTCCATAACCATCCATGCCCAGGTTTCCTTTTAAGGCCCCATCAATATTACATTTCAGAAAACCTTACGGGGGGGGCAAGAGGGTTGCCAGAAATCTGTATCAGCAATTATATGATTTGACATTTTGTTTTTTCCCTTTGGGGTGAGCCCCTGCATTCCCAACTACATTAGAGTCTGCACATCAGTATCTTTCAGTTGATTCTCAGGGTGGTTTTTAATGAGAGTTCATACCGTCTCATTGAGTTGTCTTAAAATCTGTTCCATGATGCAATGGGAAGAACCCTTCCTGTTTTTGAATATTTTTTTCTGTTGTTGTGCTCTTTCTAGACATCCTAGATTAGAAAGCTTGGAGCTAAAGCCCAAGCTTTGTTGACTATTTCATTATCTGAGAAAATTTCCCTCCACTTCTTTAAGGTGCTTGTAATACTGCCCATGTATTTGTCTATTTGTTTAAACATTGAGGCAATCCACTTCAGAAATGTGGATGTGAGTGGGCAGAGGTTTAGAAGGCGATTCATAGTTTCTTCTTGTGATTCACATAGTTGGCATTTACATGGACCAGCTACCCCTCTTTTCCTCGGGTTTTCCTAGGTTAGAATTTTCTTATTCTAAACTAACCACATGAACAGTTGAATCTTCATCTGGCTTTGATTCTACCATAGGTTTTTCCATACCCCATCATGGTTTGGAAAGTCAAGACCAATTTCTATGTGCTTAGCTTCTTTGAGGTTAAAATTTCCTTCATGTTATTGCCCCATCTCAGCTGGTCTGAATTTGCTGATGTCAGAATCTTTCTCTATTCTAGGATAGCTAATAGAGCTTCTGCCTATGCCTTTAAAGGGAATTCATCACCGTATTCCAAGTTCTGCCATATCCTCCATTTTCCCTCACTTTTTTCTTGGTCCCAGAATTCATTTACTTTGAGTAACCTTTTGTTATCAGTATCATTATTGAGGTTTGCAAATTATTCTCTTAGCAATTTGGGTTCCTATTGCCACTTATCCTCCCAAAACCATGCAAGATTTCCATCTCTAATTTCCTAGAAACTATGTTTCTGAACAATGTCTCTGTTCTCCCAAGCTTTGTTCCAGATTTGGGAGCCTTTGATGATCCCTGACATTCTAATGTGATCCCTGTCTTCCCAATTTTTTGCATATTTCTATTTCCAAATCTGGGCCCAAGGGGAAGATGAGTCTTTTAGCCATCTCCATCAAAGTTTTTCCCCCAAAACATTGTTTAGCACTTCAGGATCATCCCGTCCCAAACCTCCATGTGACTTAGGTTTATAGATCTTCTCCCAAGCTACCAAGGCCCATTTTTTTTCTCTTCCCCTTTGCCCCAAAGAAAATCTCTTTGGATATTTTTGCCTAGTTGCATGACTCCTTTAGGAGCTGGAAGGACTGAAAACATAAAGATGGGAACCATTTGTAAGACAAATTTTGTTAGTACAAGTCGTCCTGCTAGGTTCAAATACCTACTTTTCCATTTCCATAATTTCTCCTGTAGCTTATTAATCACCGGCTCCCAAACCCTTTTGCTCAGAAGTTTGTCAGTTAGCAGAACTCCCAGGTATTTTGAAGGTAGCATATCTCTTTGAAAGCCTAGAATTCTGGATATGTTTCTCTGAATAGCAATGTTAGTATTGAAAAGGAAAATCTTTGTTTTGGAAAGACTTACCTCTGTGCCCACATCCGTTGCAAAGTCTTTCAGGATTTTTTTGTAGGCTAGTGCTTCCCTAACCATAGGAGTTCCCTGTAGCATAGTATCATCCACAAATTATTGCTGGGTCAAAGCATCTTCGTTCATGGTGATTTTGAGACCCTGTATTTTACCTTCTACTTTGGTAGGCTTGATAGCTTTGCCCAGCCCTTCCATCATGAGAATAAAAAGAAAGGGTGAGAGAGGATCTCCTTGTCTAAGACCTCTCATCGGATTAAAGGGCTTGGATGGTGATCCATTTACCAAGATTGAAAAACTAGAGGTAGTTACAAGTGCCATCACCCATCTTACCCAGTTATGGTCAAATCCATATGCTATAAGAACTCTCCTTATATAAGTCCAAGTTATCTTATCATAAGCCTTTTCTAGGTCAAGTTACATAATCATTCTTGCCTACCTATTACTTATGAGTGAGTGAACCACCTCGTGTGCTTGAATGATATTGTTTAGAATTTGTCTACCTTCCACAAACCCAGTTTGTCCCTTACATACTAGGGTTGGGAGAAGGGGTTCAAGCCTATTGGCTATAATTTTGGAAATTATTTTATACACCACATTGCATAATGCTATTGGTATGAATCTATCTAGTGTCATAGCATTATCCTGTTTTGGAATTAAGGATATGAAAGAGGTATTTAGTGCCTTCAACACAGTTCTATCTTTTCTCGAGTGTTCCACCACATCGAGGATATCCTACTTGATAATTTTCAAACATGCTTTAAAGAAGTCAACTTTAAAACCATCTGGATCTAGTGCCTTCCCATTTTGCATTTCTTTGATGACTTCGCTGACCTCCTCTTCATTCACAGGCCTGCTTAGATTGTAATTGTCTTCTCGTGTCACAAGCTTAGGAATGTGCCTTGTAAAGTCCCTGATGATCTATGATCTGTCCAAGAGAGATTCCTCTGCTGTTCCTTGGAAATGTTTAACCAGCTCAACTTCTATTTCTTTGTGGGTATCGAGTTGATTCCCTTGAGAGTCTTTGATTTTTGAGATATTTCTATGAGACCTATGATCCATGGTAGATTTGTGAAAAAAACTTGTCCTTTCTCCTTCTTTTAACCATTGTACCCTTGATTTTTGTTTACAGAATATCTCCTCTTGTTTGCATAATTCTTCCCATTCCTGTTGATGGTATTCAACTTGTTCCTTTCTTTCCCCGTTGAATCCATCTGTAATGAGGATCTAGTTAATTTCTTGTAGTTTTTGTTCTGCCACTTTTTTTGCTTCAAAAATATTGCCAAACTCATTCTTATTCCAATCTTTAAACTTGTTTTTGATATGTTTCAATCTTTTATGTAGGAGGAACATTTTAGTGCCCTAAACATGCATATCCTCTATCCACCATTTTTCAATATCCCTGATAAAGTTCGAATGCGTGAGCCAAATGTTTTCAAACCTGAAAGGTCTATTTCTTGGAGTTCCTATAAGGACGCTTCAAGTTGAATAGGCCAATGATCTGAGCCAATAAAAGGATAAAGTCATCTGAGATAATATATCTGTCTAGCTTTGAGGCTACCTGAGACTCTCCTCCCCCTTTTTTATTCCAAGTAAATATTCCATTAGTTGTCTCTATGTCTACTAGCCTCATATTGTTTATAAAATTCTGAAATGCTATGGAGTCTCTACCTAGTGATCTGGTTCCACCTTTTTTTTCTAACAGTGACGTAATCATATTAAAGTCCTCACCCAAAATCCAGGGGATGCCTGAATGTCTGTCTCTTAAATCCTCTAGTGAAGTCAAAAGTCTTAGTTTGTCTTCAGGATTCTATGGACAATAAACATTTGTGATTAAATAAGCTTCCTTATCCCTCAAATGTTGAATAACCACTGATAAGTAGTTCCTAGATTCTTCAACATCCAAGATTCCTATTTTCTGAGGGTTCCATAGTGTGAGAATTCCTCTTGCTATATTATCTACTTTGACTTCTAGATATTCATATTTTTTCAACCATTTGCTGTGAATTTCTCATATTTTTTCTATTGAACACTTTGTTTCCTGGATAAAAATCATATCTAGATTTTCTTCTTTCATTCTATTGTTAAGATTCCTTTGATTCCTTTTACTCCCTAGACCCCTAATATTCCATGTTCTGAGCTTCATTAAGAAATATTTGTAAATGAGTAACTAGTTAGGTCTTTTATCTTACTTAAACCAATCATGATTTTTCCACACTCTATCAGCAACTCGTTCTATTTTTTCCTACCTCTTTTCCTTCCTGGGTTCTTAGGAGCTAGTCCCGTTGATGCCTTCATTGTTTTCACCCCTCTGTCATCCTAATTATCATGGTTTCTTTTGACTCCCAAACATTTTTCCTGAGTTCTCCATAGGAACATTTGTTCCACTTTGTTGAACTTCTCTTGTGGTAGTGAATCCATTGCTTTGGTGGTTCCCTGCTATAAGAACTTTTCCAGATCTAGATGCTCCATATCAAGAATTTCTTGTAGCTCATGATCTTCAGTTCCCACCTCACTCGAGGTCATCTCTTGGACCCTATCGAGCTCCATTGGGTTTAGTAAATCCTCCATTTTTTTATTATTATCCTATGTGTCCTCCATATTCTCTTCCCTTTCCTTCTCCACAGGGCTTGTCTCCTGAGTCTGAATTGCATTATCGTGCTCCTCTTCTTCTTCTAGTACATTGTACCTACTTGGAATTGGTTGGTTTTCCTCATTTATTTGGCTTTGGTACTTTCTCCCTAATTCACGTTTGTTTCCCACTTTGCTAAGGCTTTCAGTTTCTTTCCCTGGGGTGGCTTTAGTTCTGCTTTCCATTTTGTTTAAGGGGAAATCCCTAAATAGATGTCCATGTTCATGTGATCCAGACTTAAACAGGAACACAACAAATTACAAAGATAACCGTATACACAAAGATGCAGTGGAAATAATACTTCATTTTATTAATGGAAAATACTGAAATATGCTTACAACCAGAAATGGAAATAAACCAGCTAGGGTGATGGTAGCTTATCTCTGAGAAGAGATGTGTGGCTACATGCCTCTAAACTGTAAAGGCTACATTGTGGCAGACAATCTGTCCTTTTACAAAATGTACTTGTTACTTATAGTATTCGCCAGTTTCAACATAGCAGCATTTAGCTTGGGTTATTTGGAGACGTGCCCTCCCACACCAGGCTATGTAGGCACCTGCTACTTCATCAACAACCAACATCATGGTTATGGTTCAACCACATAAAATCCCTGTCATCAAAGTCCATTTGCTAGGCCGCACACTGTCAGAATCACAGTTTGTCACAAGAATTACAAGGTATCTCTATCCTCGGATCTTCGTTTATCAAAGTTTTGGGTTAACCACATAAAAACCTTATCTTCAGTGGCCCTTCATATTCAACAAAGGCTTCGTAGGAGAGAACTTTACGCAATGGGGGCCATTGCTTCTTAAGGAAGTAGGAATGATCCGAATGGAAAATGGCATCAACCCATGGTACTCATCCACCAATATTATTCATCGACCCATGGAATTTACCCATGGTATTGTAAATGGCATCTACCAGTGGTATTGTAAAATCCACCCATGGTATTCATTCACCCATGTAGTTGACCCATGGTATTGTAATTGAAAAATACTATAAGTAAAAATTACATTTTGTGAAAGGAGAGATTGTCTGCCACAATGTAGCCATTATAGTTCAGAGGCATGTAGCCACACATCTCTTCTCAGAGATAAGCTACCATCGCCCTGGTTGGTTTATTTCCATTTCTAGTTGTAAGCATATTTCAGTATTTTCCATTAATGAAATGAAGTATTATTTCCGCTGCATCTTTGTGTATATAGTTTTCTCTATAATTTGTTGCATTCCTGTTTAAGTCTGGATCAATAAACCAGCCTCTCATACCACTGTACAAGCCCAATACACTCCACAAAGGAAATTGTAGTTTTATTAAGTGAAATCACCAAATATTTTTACAAATGGACAACAATTATTAAATCAAAACTGTCACGTGGTTATGGTAACTGTAGAAAAGAAATTACCTAAATTATTAATGCTAATCTAATAATATTACAATATCCCGTAGGATTAGTTAACACTAGAGGCAACAGAGCATAGATTTTATGGAGTCTAAATTTAATATCAATTTACAATAGAAAACTTGAAGGTTTAGATATATAATGTTTCATAACCATTGGGAAAACCATCAACAGAAACCAAAATGGGCATACTTTGGAATCTATAGTGCTTGATTCATAAGGAAAGGAAGCTAGACATATAGTATAAAAATAACATTTTAATAACCCACATGGGAAAACATGAGAAACAAGCATTGAAGTCATTCAATATAACAAACCTAATCATGAGGAATGTAATGAGGTGTTAAGATTGATGGGATGCTACTTAACCCTACATGGCAATGGAATCTGAGAGGTTGGTGGTGATCCCATCTCAATCCTAGTAAGCCTCCTTTCCACATAAAAATGAGGTATATTATATGTTTAAGGTTGAATTATTTTGTCTCCTACCCACAAAAGTATTTACCAAGTGCACTATAACATCCAAGTATAGGTCCACTACATGAAGATAATTATCCTAATAGCCTATAGAGATTCAATTGCAAAAACAAACAAGCAGGAATGCCTACCATAATATCTGAAAATAGGGTGGCTTTCATTTCCTATTGAATTTTTTCCTCGAGAAGTATTGCAATCTCCAACTCCATGCTAACATTAAGCTCACTAGTGATTCATTGTTGGCAGAGGCAAGAATACTTCAACAAGACTTAGTTGGACCTAGGTGGGAAGCTACAAGAGATTTTTATGGAATATTTTAATGATAATGTCATGTTAAGTAAGTTGTACCAATGGTGGGATTAGAGTGAGTCTCTATTCATATTAAAAGTCTTTTAAGGGACGGGGGCGAGTGAGTGAGGCAAGAGATGGAACACATACATAGGAAACCAAATGATAATTAAAATTAATGGAAAATTGGGGGAGCATGAAGAGGAGGCATTAAGGGAGAAACAAGAATCCCAATAGGTTACCCAAGGGAAGGAGCATGGTGGAGCATACAATACTCGTTCAACACATGAAATATAAGATGTGCCAAGGGGTTTGGCCAAAGTCTTTGGGATGTGAGGTCCCATTAATGGTCCATGATATGGGGGTGTGCACATAGGATGTGTGGTAGGATGGCCCGTCATTAAATAAAGAAATTTAAAAAAAAATTAAATGTATAAAGTTATTAAATATTATTAGTTACTAATATAATAAAAAATTAAAACCCATATATATCTATATCTTTAAAAATATATATTTGTTATAATAATTTTAGTACGATAGTTTTTTTCTAATATTATTGACCTTTATAAAAACTTTAAACTTCACATAAATTTATAGTGTATAAATATTGAATGAAGTCATTCCTCCATTATAAGTATGGTTATGATGAACTATCTTATATACAAGAAGAATTTATACAAGCTAGATGCCAAGAGGTTTCCTAAAATTCTTTCTAACTCTAATAGAAATCCGTGACTTTGGCTCAAATCAGGTTGGCATATGAGTGATCAATCACAGTTGAACCATTGGGAGCTATATTAGGATTTAATCTTGTAGAATGTAGATAATATTCAAAACATAATTATTTCCATTATTATTACATCCAAATTTAATGGTAAATTGTAGAGAGATAAAGAGCTAGATGGATAGAGGCAACTACAATCTTGACTAGTGCTAAGGATCTAATGAACATTGTAAAAATTAGAACAAATTCTCGGGAGATTCATAGTGAAATTTGACATTTGTGAATTCCAAAAAAACATGGGATGAAATATATTTTCACCCATGAAATTTAGCGAGGTTGAAGATGAGAAGTACTATCTCTTAAATTGTCCATCCTATAATCACATTAGGTCTAATTTCCACAATATTTGTCACATTGCCAACCCTTTGACATTTTAACTAAACTATGGTGATATAAGATGTTTCTCTCACTTAGTTTGTATATGCGATTAATATTTTAAGGAATTATTATTAATCCTTACCTTATTAATTTTTGTAACAAGATTCCCTCGTTTCCCTTTGAATTAGATTGGTTAACTAAAAAGAAATGTCGTATAAACATGAGGTATGGTTTTTTAGACATGCATCATTATTAAGCCATGAAAACTAATCGCATTGTCCCAAAGCATATTTACAGGTTAATAATATCCATGGTAAAGATGAAATAATTTATTTGGATAAGTTCATTTATTTCACTTATATAAAATTTCTTTATATAGTTCAATTAAGGCTTCTGTGATCCATATCAAGTTTATAGATATAATTAGTAATAATAATATTTTAAATTAAATTTATAATCTAGTAATTTTTTTTTTTATTACTGAAATCTAATATATATCATTGGGTAATTTTTTATGTCTATTGTCATTTCATAAGCATTTAATTCATATTGAAAATCAAAATTTATCATTATAAATTAAATGGTTTGTAAAATATCACACACATGAATCCATGATAAGTAGAAAAACACTTCATGATACATATCACTTTGCAAAAGGTTAAAAATAAAAATAAATTATAACTTTATTTTAATTTTTTATCACTGTATTAGTTATAAAAAATAATTAGCATTAGATATACATATGTGATTGAATTATTAATAGATAATCATTCGTTACAATACCATGGCTTATTATTCCAATAGCATGTTTATTTTGGAATAGGCTTCCACAAAATTAGTTTAATTATCAACTAATGCAATTGTATAAATTAAAGGGTTGGAAAATATTTATAGGAATTAATCCATAATAAGCATCAAAATGTTTACTTCAACATATATCTCAAACTACTATAATTTAAAAAATAATAAAAATTAACTAAGTTATAGCTTTATTTAAAATAATTATTATTTTTTTCTGTAAGACTACATGTTCATTATGTCCAATATATCACTCCTATCGGGGCGGGAAACTGAATGGGCGACTTCACCTCAAGGAGTCCCTTAACAAAGAACCTTCTCAAAATCTATCCAAGAACACCTCGACTTAAAACAATAATAATTATTATTAATGATAAAAGGAATTGAAATAGAATATATATATATATATACACATTAAAAAAACATGTGAAAATATTCTTAACCATAAACATCCATTTCCACTTTAGCATGGAGATTTTCAGTTTGTAAATAGGCTTTATTACATTACCATAGGCCAATAACATGGTTTATTAATACCTCATGCTAAGAAAACCATAACTCATTTCATATGATTATTGTTTCTTTGACTATTAAGTAGATGGTAGGGAGTTAAAATTCACTCGATTTTACAATATTATTAGTAGTATACATAAATCAAAGGTTGACATTGTTTGCCAAAGTATATGTTTCTATTTTTATTTTAATTAAATTCATTAGTCAACAAAATGGCAAAGGAACAATAGTCATCTGAAATGAGTTACGGTTTTGTGAGCATGAGGTATTAGTGAGCCATGATATTGGCCTATGGTAATGTAACAAAGCCTATTTGCAAATTGAAAATCTGCATGATAAAGTGGAAACAAATGTTTATGGTTAACAATATTTCAATTATATATATATATATATATATATATTTATATATATATATAATATATATATATATATATATCTTAAATATATAATTATTATTTAAGTCATCTGTTCTTCGATAGATGGTTATCAGGTGCTTTGTTAAGGAACTCCTTGATGCAAAGTCATTGGTTTAGCTTCCCGCCCCAATAGGGGTGATATGTGGACATAATGAAGTTGTACACTTTACAATAATAAAATAAATAAAATAAATAAATAATATTAATAATTATTTTAAATGAAGCTATAACTTAGTTAATTTTTATTATTTTTTAAATTATAGTAATTTGAGATGTATGTTGATGTAAACATTTTGATGCTTATTATGGATTAATTGCTATAAATATGTTCCAACCATTTAATTTATATTGTTTCACTAGTACATACAACATACCCATAAACATTTAGCACATTTCATGTGACACTATTTCATATAGAAATATTTTTATATAATGCATTTAATTAAAAGGTATTAAACACATAACTTGTTTTTGAAATAAATCTCAAGCTCCTACTAATAATAATATTTTAGAATATTTTGTGGAGGTTAAATACCTACCATCCACCTAATAATTATTTTCTTGACAAGTGTATTTTGCATCCCATTATGAGGGAGATGTGTATTGTCTTTTGTGCTCAACCTTTAGTTGACATTCGTTCGTTTATAATATATACATGTTTGTTCAAGTTTAATTGAAAGTATTATAAAAAAATGAATAATCCCATGCTCATTAGAGTCACATATATCAAAAATTTCAACCATGGACTTAAAATAAAATGATTTGTCTCATTGAGAAACCACACAATGGTCACATTAAATTACATTTCTTTTCCCATCACTCACTGAGTTTCCTAATCACTTTTCTGGGCTGATTGGCTCCAAAATATGAGTTTCCTCATCACTTTTCCTCGTTGATTGGCTCCCAAATTGATCAAAAATTGAATTTGAGAGACAATACACACATTAATCTAGCAAATGCAATAGAGCTCCAAAATTTCTTTCACACCACCGAGTTGATACATTAAAACTCCTATAGATTCTTTCACTCTTTTTGGATCTCTTTATTACTAGTGCATGCTATGTTCAAAACAATTTTAATCTACAACAATAGGTTTTGAATTCATTCACCCATTTTTGAATTTTGAAGGGGATCAAGGCTACTCATAAGGCATTCATACCTTCACTTCATATCAATGCAACTAGGTTCAAATATCCATGGTTCTTGATCCATATGGAATATACATTGTATAATTTGGTCAATCCAACACATATGATTGCACATGCTACATGATAGTGTAATGGTCATAGTAACTTCACTAGAGACAAATGTTTTTGTCTTGATAATTATTTTGTTACACAGAGGCTGATATTTTTATGTGCACACGATTGTGTGCACTACATAATATTCTTGCTCCTCCCATTTTTATTCTATGAATCATTATTCAATTATTTACCATTACATATAGTTGTATCATATATCATTTATGTCGATCCTAGAAAAAAAAGATATAAATTGGGCCTCAAGTTTAAGCACTCACATACTTCTCACAACACTTTGACCCACACTAGTCTTTAGTGATCCATGCAAATAATACTCCTTTACCTGTTCTAAAAATCACTATATCAAACCCTGCAATGGTCATTGAGATATGCCTTTTATCCTTATATATAGTCATTACACTGGATCAAATGATGTGGAATTTTTGACCCAAATTAATAGATGTATTTACTACATTCCAAATCAACAGTTCAAAATTTACTATGTATACATTATATCCTGGAGGAAAGAATCAACACGGGAATTCATCATGATAAGATTAGCCATTTTGATTTCATTCCTTTGTTGATGAGAAGAAGCATTAAGGCATTCCGTACAAATCACAACTTCATATTCAATGTGTAAGAAATGTGCGTTGTCACCCCAAACATTAAACGCAATCCACACAATCCATTCCTTGGTGACTAAATACCAACTATTAATTCAAACCATATCAAACACCAAGGTTAATTACATAACTAGATCAAATATTTTATATCAAGTTTGAGGATCAATTCAGGGAGGACTGACATGCCAAAAACTTCATCACGTTTACACAAATACATTGCATACATAATAAATAAATTGAAACTAAACATAGTGACCATTTTGACTAAATTGGAATGGATAAATAAGCATTATGTTCAGACATCATTATGAGAAGCGACCAAATCAACTATTACCTCCATGACCAGATCTATGTTTATGTCTAGGATTAAATCAAACAATCCTTGATATCAATTATATTTCACTACACACTAGAGAAATCATCGGGCCAAATCAAATAACCAGATCAAGTTTTAATGCATTCCACTTCTTCAATTTTTTCTTCATTACTCAAAATTATCAAACTAACCTTGGCAAAATCAAACTGACCGACATGTGGAGCTCATTGTTTATTAAGTAAACCATCCCAATCTTCTTACATTCAAACATATACCTTATAATTCACATCTATATTGGCCAAGACATTCACATGTTTATATATACATGTAATGATTGATCCCATAAATCCATAAGCCCAAGTGAAGTGTGATCATATTCTAGTTCCTTTTTGTGCACATGTTAATAGATCATTAGACATTGGCCCTTTTGGACCATGTCAAACTAACATTTATTACCTTATGCTCCTTCAAGCACTTTGTGACCTAACTAAAGCATATTAGGCTTGTATACTTGGGCATAGGGTCCCCATAGAGCATGAAAACAAATATAAAGGCTTCACCTCAAGTGTCAAATTGAACCACACAAGAGAAAAATGATTACATTCATGATTGAATGAAAACACCTTCTAAGCATGTGATCAAACAATACATCATAGTTGATTTCAAAACAAAAGTAGTAAGGAGATGAGAAAACCTCTGTCCTTTTTAATTAAAGAGGTTCCCCTGAGCAAATACATAATATTCAATTTATCTCAAACCTATAAGAAATCACATGCATAGTTTCTTTTTCAGGTTGAATATGAGACGTATACCTTCTCTTGAAGCAATTTTTATTGAATAACGGTGAGTGGTCTACTCACCTTGAGTAGATTCTCTTCATGTGTGCTATTGGCTAAAACATTACATACAATATGTCCTTGTTCAAGGTCCTTTTGATATCTGTTAGAACTTGTTATTTGCTCTTCTTTTTATCTCCAAATTCTTTTGCATTTCCTTGGTAGATTTCCCTTGCACATTATACTTAAGGTAGAAAAATACTAATATTTATTTTTAGGCGTCTTCTCATTCATGAACTATGTTGCTTATTTTGATTTCCTAACCTGAAAATAAGATATAAATATTCCACGTTTGTTTTGTAGTGATTTGTGGCCATATTTATCACATTAATAACATTTTATGTGATTAATAGAAGGAAGAAATAACTCATTCCCTGTAATCACAAATTATATATTATTCTTGAGAAATGTAGTCAAACTTGTCTTTATAAACATTTACAATTACTGGCCTTATGGCCAAGGTTAATACAAGAATAAGAAAATCCACAAAAGGGCTTTGTATACCGTTTGTTTTCTTTGAGTTCGCTCATCTTGAGAAGGAATGAGTATTGAACAACCCTTGATACTTCTTTTGTTTTCTTGTTGTCCTTGGTTTTCTGGTTTGATTATATCTGCTTCAACTACTAGCTTTTTACACTCTTTCATTTTCTCCTTTAGTTCATTGATCACTCCCTCTTCAACTCCCTTTGCCTTCTTGAGCTAGGCTTTGAAATTAAATATTTCTTCCTTAAAATCATACTCCCTTTCATCAACTATTTGAAGGATACCTTTTAGATAAATGTTTTCTAAGGAGATCTTTTTTATTTCAACCGATGCTAAGCTATTTTGTTTCAGCTAATCTCTCCTTTTAACAGTCAACTACTTTGATACTAGTAGAGGATATCTCATTCGATTGATCACTTTCCTTCCAAGTGGTCTTTTCCTTCTCCTTCTTCATTTTATTCTACTTCTCTCCTTCACATATAACATAAAAATTTTCCAAATATCCTTTTTAGTCTTGAGATCCATGACTTTCTTAATGTCTAGATTATGAGGATTATTATCAATTGCAGAAGTGATATGAGCATCCCATTTGTGAGCATGTTTTGAAAGGGATTATTTGTCATAACCATTCATAACTACTTTAATAAATTCATATGCATGAGTAGATATTGTTGCTTTCAGCTTTTCTATCAATTCTTGAAAATTTGTGCAATTTAGAAGTGGAGTAGTTTTGTAATCCATGATTTATTTAGATCTTCATTTCAAAGATTAAGCTACAACAAAAGGCACGAACTATGATACAACTTTGTTGAAAGATCTAATACCAATTGTTGGAAACTTAGATATATTGATTGTAGGGGGAAGTGAATTATTAGAACATTGATACAAACAATTTACCCATTTCTTTCTAATATATACATGTTTCTTCAATTTTAATTGGAAGTATTAAAAGAAAATAAATAATCCCATGCTCCTTGGAATCATTTTTATCAAAAACGTGAACCATGGACTTAAAAGAAAATAATTTTTCTCATTGAGAAACCACACAATGGTCACATTAAGTTACATTTCTTTTCCCATCACTCACTGACTTTCCTCATCACTTTTATGGGCCGATTGGCTCCAAAATTGATCCACTATTGAATCTTAGAGACAATACACACATTAATCCAGAAAATGCAACAGAGTTGCAAAATTGATTTCACACCACCAAGTTAATAGATTAAAACTCCTATAATGTCTTTCACTCTTTTTGCATTTCTTTATTACTGGTGCATAATATGTTCAAAAAAAATTTACTCTACAACAATAGGTTCTGAATTCATTCACCCATTTTTTAATTTTCGAGGGGATCAAAGCTACTCATAAGGAATTCAAACCTTTACTTCATATCAATGCAACTAGGTTCAAAAATCCATGGTTCTTGATCCATATGGCATATACATTTTATAAGTTGGTCAATCCAATAGATATGATTGCACATGCTACATGATAGTGCAATGATCATAGTAACTTCACTATAGACAAATGTTCTTTTGTTTACAATTATTTCGTTATAGCGAGGCCGATATTTTTATGCGCATAAGACTATGTGCACTACATAATATTCTTGCTCCTCCCCATTTTTATTCTATGCACCATCTTTCAAGTATTGATCATTAGATATACTTGTATCACATATCATTTATTTCGTTCCTTGAAAAACAAGATATAAATTGGCCTTCAAGTTTAATCACTCATATACTTGTCACAACACTTCGACCAACAGTACTCTTTAGCGATCAGTGCAATTAATATTCCTTTTCTTGTTCTAAAACTCACTCTATTGAACCCTACAATGGTCATTAAGATATGGTTTTTATCTCTATATATAATGGCTACACTAGATCAAATGATGTGGAATTTTTTGTCCAAATTAATAGATGTATTTACTACGTTCCAAACCTACACTTCAAAATTTAAATGGATACATTATATCCTAGAGGAAATAATCAACAGGGGCATTCATCATGATAAGATCAAGAATTTTGATTTCATTCCTTCAATGACGAAAACAAGCATTAACGCATTCCATACAAATCACAACTTCATATTCAACGGGTAAGAAATTTGTGTTATCACCTACATCTTAAACACAATCAACACAATCCATTCCTTGGTGACTAAATACCACCTATTAGTTCAGACAATATCAAAAACAAAGGTTAGTTACATGACTAGATCAAATATTTTATATCGAGTTTGATGATCAATTCAGGGAGGACTAACATGCCAAAAACTTCACCATGTTGACAAAAATAAATTGTGGATCTAATAAACAAATTGAGACTAAAAATAGTGACCATTTTGACTAAATTGACATCGATAAATAAGCATTATGTTTAGACATCATTAGGAGAAGTGACCAAATCAACGATTACTTCCATGACCATATCTATGTTTATATCTAGGATTAAGTCAAATAATTCTTGATATCAGTTATATTTCACTACAAATGAGAGAGCTCATTGGGCCACATCAAATAACCATATGAAGTTTTAATGCATTCCGCTTCTTTAATTTTTTCTTCATTACTCAAAATTCTCAAGCGTACGTTGGCAAAATCGAACTGATCGACATGTGGAGCTCATTTTTTTATTAAGTAAACCATACCAATATTATTACATTCAAACCTATACCTTATAATTCACATCTATATTAGTGAAGACATTCACACATTTGGACATACACACCAAGTGAAGTGTGATCATATTCTAGTTCCTTTTCGTGCACACTTCAATAGATCATTAAATGTTGGTCCTTTTGAACCATGCCAAATTGCCATTAATTACCTTATTCTCGTTCAAGCACTTTCTGACCTGATCAAATTAGATTAGACTTTGCATACTTGGGCATAGGGTCCCCATAGAGCATGAAAACAAAGATGAAGGCTCCACTTCAAGTGTCAAATTGAACCACACAAGAGAAAAATGATTACATTCATGATTGAATCAAAACAACTTCTAAGAACATGTTCAAACCATACATCATAACTACTATCAAAACAAAATTACTAAGAGGATAAGAAAAACTCTCTCCTTTTTTACTAAAGAGGTTACCCTGAGCACATAGATAATATTCAATATATCTCGAACCCATAAGCAATCACATGCAAAATTTATTTTTCAAGTTGAATATGAGTCATCTACCTTCTCTTAAATCCATTTTTATTGAATAAAGGTCAATGGTGTACTCCCCTTGAGTAGGTTATATTCATGTGTGCTATTGGCTAAACATTCGATACAATATGTCCTTGTTCAAGGTCCTTTTCAGATTTGTTAGCACTTGTTATTTGCTCCTCTTTTCATCTCCAAATTATTTTGCTTTTCCTTGGTACGTTTCTCTTGCACATTATACTTAAGGTAGACATATAATAATATTTATTTTTAGGCATATTCTCCTTCATGAACTATGTTTCTTATTTTGACTTCCTTGCCTAAAATTGAGATATAAATATTCGACATTTGTTTTTCCAAAGGAAAAAATGGTAACCTTTTATTAAAAGATTTAATGAAAAGTTACACTAGCAGATGCAATTTAGCATACCGTAAGAAATCACATGGCTCGGGTGCAGACGCACCACACGCAACGTTAGAAGACTAACGTGATCAAAGAAGTAAGAAAAGAGAGAGAGAGAAGAGAGACAGAAAGAAAAACTGAATTCCAACAGTGAGTAAAACTCACGCTTCAAGTTTTTCTCCCCGTTTTCTTTTCGACCTTGCGCCATTCTCCATGAGTGGCCTCGATCTAAGCAATGAATAGCTGTGTTTCTGTATTCCGTGGGCCTGCTTCTTTGTCTGAGTCTGATGTATCTGATTGGCGATGTCGTTGTGCTGCCCATGCTTTGGTCTGCACTTGTCATCTCTACCTGATTCTTCTCTGCCTGATTTGAGTGATATTGTCATTCCTTTGTAACTGGAGTGGTACCCTTCTGAGTTTCTGTTTCTTGAGTATCCTCGGCATTCTCTCCAATGGGTTCTTCCTCCTCTGCTTCTGATTCTTTATCCTCTAAGTCTGGGGTGGAGAATTGTCATCCTTTTCTCTGCTTCCCTTTCTGCTTCTTTTTATTATTTACTTTCTTCGCTTCTGGGCATGAGCTTTGCAGGTGTCCTGTCTGCCTACAGAGCCTACATCTGCAAGCTATGTTTTCATAGTCTAATGCCTGTAACCAATTTTGTTGTTTGTAGATCAGCCTTATGTTGTCTGGCAGCCCTTTGCTTAGATCCACTTCCACACAAATGCGTGCGAAGGTGTAGATCCTTTCATCAATCCTTTCCAGATCTGTTTTAATATATTTCCCTATGTTGTTCCCAATACCTTCCAGGACTGGTTCGGTCCAGAAGTGAAGGGGAAGGTTGTATAGGCGCACCCAAACCGGTACTATGGATACAATCATTTTGTTTGGGTCGAAATTTGGAAACCATTGGATCATAAGCAGCCCTGTTGTTCCCCAAAACCACGGCTCAGCACTGATGACTGTGTCTCTGACTTCCTTGGTTGTGAATCTTACTATGAAAAACCCCTTGGAGCATAGATATATGTCACATTCCATGGTCCAATTGGTGAAGATCCAATGGAATAGATCCATTGGTTTAGGCCAAAAACTGTTAAAACGACATATTAGGGCCTGCGTTTCATAGGACTTTACAAATTCATCCAGCCCTGTAGAATCAAAGTTCAGAGCTGGGGTTTTCTCCAATTGATCTACAATGTATGGCTTGGTTTTATTTCCGCCGTGGTCTGGCGAGGGCCCTGAGTCTCTGTTGCCTTGAAGAATGTTTTTATAGGATAAGCCTCCCTTGGGCTGGTGCTAGGGCGTTGTTTTCCCTGTGCCTCCCCCTAAAGAGCTTGTCTATCCCTGAGGCAGAGCCCCTCCTCTCAGCCTTAGGTTTAAAGCAATGATTGTTCCTGGGCTGATCTCATAGCTTTTCATCGTTCTATAGTCCTGGAGTGACCACCTGCCACTGACCAAATGTTGAATCTGAACTGGGTATCCCATGTCTGTCCATATCTGTTGTTTCAGCTGCAAGATGGTGCCTCCTGCATGAACCCACACTAATCGGATTTTCCCCTAAGGGGATTTAATAAATATCTGAAAATGGGTTGTTCTTACCTGCTCTGAATCTTCCAGATCTGGCCTCGTTTTGGGTCTTCTTTCTTTATGTCGGTCTAGATCTACAAACCCTCTGCTCGATCTTTTCTTGGAGCTACCGATCTGCTGCCTAGGGTCGCGCATTTTGGCTGGATCCGGTAGATCTGGGCTAGATCTGCAATGTTTTGGCCATTTCATTGTAAGAGGGAGCAAATCTGCAGCATGCAGACCCCCCCTGCCATTACCTTGTGCATTCTGGCATCGACGCGTCTTGGTCTCTAAGTTCAATACGGCTTGGTGGCGCCTTTGTTCAAAGTCGTGGTTGAGCACCGCGCTTCTCATCACCCTGAAAGCCTCCTTGTTTAACCGTGCATAGAGGTGGACTACCACAGAGCACCTCACTGCTTGAGCCCGTTGTAATTTTTTCCGGAAGGAGCGTTCACACAGATCAAAACCCTCGGCATTTTTAGCTATCAATTTGATCGGAATATAAGAGAAAGAACCCAAATCATAGATCTGACCAGCTTTTTTGAGCAGATCTCTAATATCGTAGGTCCTGGGCATGCCCTGCTGTTTCCAAATGAAAAAATCATATCTCCTTGAGGCAAAGAACTCCACAGATGCCTTGTTGTACTAGTCTTGACGTGTTTGAGGCCCTTGACTGCGCCATTCCACGGAGAGGACAATGTGAATAATGATGCTCACCATATTTCGTGTTGCTGAACCGGGTAAAATTGGCATAGGTTTCTGAGGCGAGAGTGTGTGTGATCATTGAAACACACAAGATCTTAGATGGCTTCAGGTTTTTTTTGGGTTACGGACTTGGTCACCCTTCATAGGGTTAGCCCTTGTTGATCCTTACTTTGTAAATCCATGTAACATATGTAATCTTTATAGTGATTAATATAAGGCTATAATCTCATTTGACCAAAACAAAAAACAAAAAACAAAAAAATAATTGTTTAAAAGAAAATTAAAAACAACTTTAACAAAAAAAGTTGAAAATTCAAAATAACAAAAAAAGAATTGTTTAAATAAATAAATAAATTTTAAGACAGACTTAAAATTAAACAAAAAATTAAAAGATATTAATCTAGATCATTGGGATATTTTAGTAAGCATTGACGTTGGGTCTCTCTATCAAAAAATACCTCTTAATGAGGCTATAAAGGTTAGCAATGACATTATTTTACCTAATATTACCAAATTGGTTGGTATTTTCCTATCCTCTAACTTTTTCAACTTCTAGGGTGAATTATATGAAAAAACGTATGGAATTTCCATGGATTCTCCACTCTTCCCTATTTTTCCTAACTTCATCACAGAATATTTTGAAAGTAAGGCTTTGGAATTTTCTTAGTTACACCTTTAGCTTTGGAATACTTTTGTCAATGATACCTTCATCATCTGGCCTCCAAGTCATGATAAGTTAGATTTCTTCCTTTAGCATCTTAATCCAAAATATCAATCCATAATGTTCATGACGGAGGTGGGGTTAGATGGTAGCCTTCTTTTCCTTAATGATCTTATCTCTAATATGGGGTATGGTTGCATTTTTCACTAGGGATTTCTAAAAAAATTCACACATAATAATCTCTTCATGCCATTTCCCATCAATATCTAGTGAAAAAATATGGAGTTCTTAACACATTAACTACCCATGCATTCAGGGTTCCTAATGAGTCACCTAGATGATGAGAAAACCCATTTACTATTTTTTTTTAAATAATGGCTAACATAAGCACCAAGCTCTAAATGTTTTTCAAAAATCTAGTCAAGGTCCTAGAATACAATAGGAAATGTAACCTCAAAATGATAACTGTAGAAAAAAGTCCCCTACTTTGTGAAAAAACCGTGATAAAAATCCTAAAAAATGTAAAATCTTAATGTTAGAACAACATTTTATTTTTCGGCGTAAATTTTCAACATTTTTTTACTAGTGTTTGTAAAAGCCATCCTTTTTGCACATAAAACATGGAAAAACACCCTGAAAATGAGAAGTGTTGGCGTTGCATCAACACTTTAATTTTTCACGTTAAAATTCCAACATTAGTTACCAATGGTGTTAAAGATAAAATATCATGACTCTGAAAAATATAAAAGTCCCAATATTTTTTTGTGCACGACATTCAATATAAAATATCATGCCTCTAAAAAATAATAATATTCCAATAATTTTCGACCATGGTGTTAATGATAAAATACCATGACTCTAGAAAACCCTAAAATTGCAACTATTTTCAAACATGGAATTAAAACCAAATATCATGGCTACAAAAAAACTCAAGTTTGCAACATATTTCAACCATGGCATTATGGCCAAATTTTTTTCCACTAGAAGAATCCGTAATTTTTCATTAATTTGATAGAAAAATTACATATTGTAGATGCTGTTGCATATGCTATAACTGAATCACCATGGACTCTTTGAGCAAAAAACAAAACTAAGAGCTGTTCAGATACACCACGCAGGGAAATCTGTTTGTAATATCAAGAGAGATAAATACAATTATAGGACTATTTTGTCTGTACATAAGCCACACAGGGCTCCTACAATATGACGGTACATGTTCAGATATTTTCCAAAAATTCAAAAATTGAGCTTTTATAGTATATTGACAAAAAACATATATTTATCAAAGACACAGGTTTCTCTCATAGCGTTGGTCTATATAAGGCCGATGATAATACTAAAATTCATTGGGACCCCTCTGATCCAGTATCACCCTTTCACCTCTGGGTAATGATGTAACATCCTTGGATAGTTGGTCAGCACTGCAGTTATATTCCCTATATGATTGCAAGGGCATTATGGCCAAATTATATAACTAAAAAAAAATTAAAAATGAACACTTTGATGAAAGAGTGATTATAGAAAGAATGATTTTTATTTTAATGTCTAAAACTATAGTTGTTTCGAAATATTACCCTAAGGCAACTTGTCCCATTACAATGAAAAGTTAGAAAGCAACCATTAGAATGAAGTATCCCCATTTAATGGTGCATTAAAGTTGTATTTTTTTTTTAACTATGGTACATCAAATGATAACAATAAATATCATGAAAAATATCTCCATATAATTTAAAAATTCAACATTATTTCGTTTTTTTTTAATTTTTTACTTTTAATCAAAATATCAATACTAGTAAATTGAATGAAACATAAATTATTTCTTAAAGTTATCGTTTCAGTGTGGATATTCTAAAAAAATGAATTCTTGATAATTAAATCATATAATCCAACAAAGAGACAATAAGTCAGTGTGCAAACATCATTTATATAAAATGTCTTACAAAATTATTCAAAATCACTCATAGGTTCTGCTAGACCATCAAATTTTACAACATATTCAAATCAATGACTAGCTATAGAAGAAGATGACCCATATTCTTCTCTTTCATCAACTAGTTCCTCATCTAAGTCAACATGCATGTCCGTGATTTCAGATTTCAAAAATCTTCTAAATCTATGATTGGGTTCAACAAACTCTCATTTTTACAATGTTTCTTTTGGTAGAAACATCTTCATAGTTTCTATGGTCTTCAAGCGAATGTTTCCTATATTTTTAAAATTGAATTCATACAAAATTATGTTAACATACTCCAATTTTAAGAAGTCAGTGTTGTGATGGTGTATATTAGTATCATTCCATTTTATCTTTCTACCAATTTGTTTATCAACTACCATCTCTCTCTTGTACGCCAATGAATGGGTGTGTATATGTGGCATATCAGTGTAATTCAACTGATATAACATACTGAATTTTTTTTATTTCCTTTATTACCTTGGAAACCCATAATGGATAACCATGTGGATCTCCATCCACTAAAATTACGATCATGCAACGCCACTAAGCATCCTACACAAAACCTTTTAATGGTCCTCCATGGCTTCATGTTGTTCATGTGATCTTATAAAACCAATATACATTTCCATTTCCACTACCTATAAAGAATTAATAATACTTTGAGATTGTTGTTATTAAACAAAGCTTCTTCCCTCATGCTCTTTTGGCATATTTTTTGGCCAAGTAAATGGAGTCTTAAGAACTGCGTTTTCATTTCTTGATCTTGAGATGACTCTCACTTTGATTATTGAAAAAATAGTGCGAGCAAATTGAGTTAGAAACATCAAAGTACTCATATACTATTATATATATATATATATATATTATATATATAGATATATAATAGATTTTTTTATTACTCCAATTTTATGACGTTAGTGTTGTGATGGTTTATAATTGTATCATTCCCTTTTCTCTTTCTACCAATTTTTTTATCAACTACCATCTCTCACTTGTACACGAATGAATGGGTGTGTATATGTGGCATACCAATGTAATTCAACTGATATAACATATTGATTTTTTTAATTTCCTTTATTACCTTGGAAACCCATAATGGATAAGCATGTGGATCTCAATCCACTAAAAATACAATCATGCAACCCTCCTAAGCATCCTACACAAATCCTTGAAATGGTCTTCCATGGCTTCATGTTGTTCATGTGATCTTATAGAACCAATATACTTTTCCATTTCCACTACCTATAAAGAATTAAAAAACTTTGAGATTGTTGTTATTAAATAACGCTTCTTCCCTCATGTTCTTCTGGAATATTTTTTGGCCAAGTAAATGGAGTATTAAAATCTACGTTTTCATTTCTTGATATTGAGATGACTCTCTCACTTTGATTATTGAAAAAATAGTGCAAGAAAATTGAGTTAGAAACATCAAAGTATATATATATATATTAATATATATATATATATATATTATATATATATATATATTATATATATATATATATATTATATATATATATACAATAGACTTTTTATTTCTTCCAAGAATTCATAATTATATATATCTTTCTTATGATTTTGTGCATTATGGATTTCAACAATTTATTGTAACAACAATATAGTTGATACAAATATTGAAAAATCTCGAATGAACTTCAGAAATGCTAGACTCGATGATGACCCCCATTCTACAGTAGTTGAATACTTGTTGCCCCATATAAGTATTTTACTTTGATACAAAGTTGTTGTTGGAAGCTAATTCCACTAATTTGCTTAATGCATTTCTCTTCACCATGTGATCCCAAAATAAACCTTCACATGCCAATTGTATCTCCCCACATATGAAAATTAAGCTTTAGAATGTATGATTTATTAATACATTCAATTAGTGATTTAATACTCCCATCATCCTTCCTCCTTAATTTTACTGAAAAGTGACTAAACATCTGATCAATATGGCCTTGAGTGTGCTAAAAAATAAGGTAACCAACCTTTACCTTTTAAAAAATTCTCGACTCAATAAGCATGCTTACATATCTAAATACAATTTGATTTTTATTTCCACAACCACTATTGTTTAATTGCATATACAAAACTTTAGGAAGATGACCAGACCAATGAGAAAGAACATCATGAAATATGGTTATGGCCAAATTTGCATTATTATTAATATTTAGAGTTGTGAAGTAGACCCTTGGACACTTTTTCCCTTTAAAGATGATACAACCAACCTAGTGAAAGTGAATAAAATTTTCCTCTTGTATTTTTTTGGGTGTGTGGACCAAATGTGGTAGAAGTGTTTTCTTCTAATCCATAACATCAACTACCAAACCCAAATATTTATTTGGATTATTATAACTCTCATTTTTATTCGTATAAAGCTTTTTTTATTTCACTTGTTTTCAGTATTTGCTAATGGCCCAATCTCTCATCTATGATATACCTTTGAATAAAATGTGGGATCTTTTTCCAATGTTGATTGGATTCATGATAGACAAAAATTACCAATTGAATTAAATTTTTTAAAAGAATTTATATAGAAAAATAAATCAACAATATGACAATGATAACGTACCAATGTAGATTGCATGCACCCCACTAACTATGATTTTTCATTCTTTTATTCAATGAAACATATATCTTCCTTTTCTCCAATTCAAAATTGAAATCTATATGTTTCAAGAAATCCCTTTAATAACATTGACCTGAAATTAGTTTAGCGGTACAACTTCTTATCGTGTGATATTCTTTCATATACCTTATATAACTGGAATATATTAGATTGATATAAAACAATCTAGTCCTACTCCTAGATGGAATATTTTCTTGCAACGTCTCCATCATTTCATTATCATATCTACATGCATTTTTATCTTTGTTAGGAAAATATTGTCCTCGCTGTGATTATTTTAAACATCTCCATGAAATTCATCACTATCCTTGCTTCAGAAATATTCTTTACCATCCTCACTTGTAGGAAGTTATTCACTATCATCATCTATTATTTTGAAATCCTCGCTTTGAGGAAACCCATCACGGGGATATCCATCCTCATCACTGGTCGCTTTAAAGTCCACACTGAGTCTAAATTATTCACCATCCTCATTTCTTCTTTTGAAATCCTAGCTTTGAAGAAATTCTTGACCATCTTCATCTGTGTTTTTAAAATCCTCACTCGGAGGAAATTCTTCACCATAATCACCTCTTCCATTGAAATCCTTTCTCAAGTGAAATACTTCATCATGAGCATATGTTCCTTTGTAATACTCACATAGAGGAAATCCACCATCGCCATCGGTTCCTTTTAAATCCTAGCTCGGGGGAAATTCTTTACCATCGTCATTTATTTTATTGAAATATGCACTCAAAGAAAATCCTTTGCCACCATGATCTATTCTTTTGTAATCCTACCTCAGAGGAAATCTATCATTATCATTAGTTTGTTTGAAATCCTTGCTTAGGGGAAATAAGTCACCATCCTCATTTCTTCCATTGAAATCCTTCCATGGAGGAAATACTTAACCACCATTGTTTGTTCCTTTGAAATCTTTGCTTAAAGGAAATTCATCATCATCATTTGTGCCATTGAAATCCTTACTTTGAGGAAATATTTTACCATCCCCATCTATTCTTTTGAAATCCTCGATAGAATGAAATCCATAATCGTCATCAATGTTTCTGAAATCCTCACTTAGAGGAAATTTTTCACCATCCTCATTTCTTCCTTTGAAATCCTTTCTTAGAGGAAATACTTCACCATTATCATCTATGCTTTTGTAATTATTTTTTATATTTAATCCATCATCATCCACTATTCTTTTTAAATTCTCACTCGGGGGAGATTCTTTACCATCCTCATTTCTTCCATTCAAATCCTCACTTGGAGGAAACCCTTCACCATCATCATATGTGCTTATGAAATCCTTGCTTGGAAGAAATAATTCATCATCATGTGTGCCTCTCAAATCCTCGCTTATAGGAAATCATTTAGTATCCTCATCTTTTATTTGAAATCCTTGCTTAGAGCAAATTCATCATCGTGACGAATGCATTTAAAAATGTGACATGAAGAAAATGCATTATCCTCACTTATGCCCCTAAAATGTTCATTTGTAGGAAATTCTTCATCCTCCTCTTCATGAATGGTGCTCTAATAATCCTTAGGATTATGATTTTTTATTATTATATCATCAATATAATTACTTTTACATTTATCAAACTCCTCACCAAGTAAGAAATTTGGCTCTCTATTAATAGTGAAAGCATTCATGTTATAGTAAAAAATATGAATAGACTGGTTGCATCAATATATTCCTTAGTATTAGAAATTTATTTATTATATTATCAATATCATTACTTTTACATTCATCAAAATCCTCCCTAAGTGAAAAAATTAACTCTCTATTCATAGTGAAAACATTCATGTTATATTCATGAATATGAATAGACTTGTTGCCTAAATAATATGTTGATGCTACGGGGAGAGAAACTTAGCTATCACAAGAATCCATGACCTTTCATAGAAGATATTGAATGTTACAAATTCACTCTCTCCACTTGATAATTTATATCTTAAGAAACGAAAATTTCCTCCAAAGTCCCCCAAACATTTCGCTCAAAAAAAACATTCCCCCAAAAAATTTTGGCCGAAAAGTTTCCCTCCAAATAAAAAAAAAAATGCTTTTTAATTATTTAATAATACCTAGGTAATTATCTTAATTTCTATAATTGAAATTTTATTTTTATCCCGGATTTAACAAACCTTAATCTAAACCTATAATATTAACTATATTTTAACTTTTCTTATTTTTAATTTTAAACCCACATTCATCAAATGCTAAAGTAATCCCACAAACTTTGCTATATCATAGCTTTCATTGTTTATATTCCTCAAATCATGTCAAATCTTCTAGACCATTTGTTAAAAAAATGTAAGGATTCATTGAGAAGCCATAATTTGAGCATTTAAAGAGGAATTTGGGTAAATGTATGTTGTTTAATTTTATTTATGCCAAAACTTTTTTTTTTTACTATTTTTCTTTTTTCCAATTATTTTTCTTAAAAATATCATATTCTATAGGAAAAACTGTTAAACAATAAGAAAATTCATTTTTTTTAAGGT